>JAAGNO010024855.1:22607-42563 GCA_033439905.1 Ceryle rudis
CTTCCCTTCCCTTCCCTTCCCTGCCCTTCCCTTCCCTTCCCTTCCCTTCCCTTCCCTTCCCTATTACACTTCTGACTTAAGCCTTGTGCTGCCTGCCACTCCATAGACTCTCATCTATCTTTTAACACAGTACCTGGGCAAGGTCAGTTTTATGGCAGGTTTAGTGAGCTAGAGGCTCACAGAAAAGTCTCTGTGTTGGCCCAAGGAAAGGAGGAGAAGTTTGGGACAGGTAGGAATATAAAGGATGGTGAACTAGAACATCTCCTTTCACAGCAGCAAGTTGTTGGCTTGTCGTACCTTGTCTCACAGACTCAGACCTTTTATGGGTTTGTATTTAAAATTTTTTTTTGCGGACTCAAAAAGCTAGAAACTATTTTCTATAGCGTCAGTAAATCTCTTCCTTTCAAACGCTCTGTATGACAGAACGCACTAAAGTGAGGCTTTTTTATCTTGTGAGCCAGTGTAAGAAAAAGCACAGAAAGCGTGCCCGGTTACTGGGGCAAAAGGGTGTGCTCTGCTGTACTCACCTTCTTATGATTTCAGAGGTGCCACTTAGCTTTCTGGATCTCAGTTTGCCATTGGCAGAACGGGGGCAATTCCCTGCAATTTCTGAACATAACTGACAGAGACCGTGAGATGTCCAAATGCTGTGTTAATGGAGGGTAGATTGTGCTCAGGGGACTTTGGGGACAATGGTCTGGATGCTCTTCAGGGGTCCTTTCTAACCCAAACCATTCTGTGATACATATATTGAATGTAAGGACCTTGGGCAGCTTTGTACTCTGAAATTTTACTTGAGAAACATCTCATTGAAAGATTGCAGTGGATAACTGGGTATTTAAGTGAAAATTCTGATGATTGGGAGGGATTTCCCCATCTCTCTTTGACTGCTCTTGTAGCTAGCATACTTCAGTCGATAAAAATATACCGATTGAATGCTGTTTGCTGTTACTGTGCAGACATTCCTCTTTCTTACCTGGGAAAACTGGTCATTCTAGGGTGTTACTAAGCAATTGTAAATTGCTCAACAGGTTAAAATCCTCCTTTACAGGATATTTTGATTCACTAGACAAATGGTATTGTATCTCTAACTTTAAGATAATAAATGTAGGAACAAGAAAAGGAAGTCAAGTCTGTGGCTGCTTCTTGTGAATGGGAAGGTTTTGTTTTCTTGCCTTTTTAGCCCTCACTGAAAGAGAAATCTTGGAGTGATGAGCAGCGGTTGAAATTTTTGCCAACTGTTCCATCAGTAGAGCTCTCTAGTGGATTTAAGAAACATAGTGCAAAGTTCTTAATTACATTACACTTAACATTTCTGAGGCGGTTTCTACATAATTTCTTTTACATGAATCATGTAGCTCTGTGTCTAACTGTAAACTTGCACATCATACAGTCATGTCTACTGTGTCGGTTTGGGGTTTGGTTTTTTTTAGCTTTTGTCTTAAATGTGTATGAACTTTAAATCAAACGCTAATGTTTGAAATCCATTAATGTGTGTCTGGGGTTTTATTTTTAAATTTCAATGCATCTCATTTTTGGAAAACTTGAAGTCACATAAGTAGCTCTGTTAAAATTCTTCTTTCTAATGCTAAATTTTACAAGGGTAAATGTGTCTGTTGGGGGAGACAGGTAGCACTCTAAAGTATTTTATTATCAAAAGTGTTTGTTTTACAGAACTTTGGGACAACAATAGTGGTTAATCCTGAAAAAGACAAGGATATGGTGCAAGAGCTACTAGATTTTAAGGATAAAGTGGACCATATCATAGAAGTGTGCTTTCAGAAAAATGAAAAATTTATAAACTTGATGAAGGAGTCCTTTGAAACATTTATCAACAAGAGACCAAATAAGCCTGCAGAATTGATAGGTACACAAATATTTTTCTGTAAAATATTTCAAAAATCTCTAGAAAGCATGATAAGATAATGCTGCTGAGTGTGCTAGTGCAGTAGTGATGCAGTACGCATTCTGCTTTAGGAGACTCGTCTTGGGGATACGAGGCAAAAGTTAACCTGGGAGCGTTGCGGGTTCAGAAAGCTCGGGTGTGCTGTTAGGTGTGCGCGCGGCGTCCTGACGGAGCATGCCAGCTTCTGCTGTCCCTTGCGCTCTGCTTCTTGCACGGTGCCTGGTGCTAACAACTGCTCAGAGAGCATAATGCCGATGCTATCAGTGGAGTAAATGGTTAGGGAGAAGAGCAGCTGCGGCAAAACCCAGGAAACTGGTTTTAATTGTGGCAGTAGAGGAGTAATTTGGATGTTACGGATCTCTGAGAAAGGACTAAGTACAGCCCATTTCATCTGCCTCGAAGGTTGAAGTTGGGAGAACAATTTTAAAGCCTTCAGGTGCAAGGAATTTCAATAGAGAAAAAAAAATTGTTACCTTGATGGGGGAACTAGTGCTCGTTACAGGGACAAATAATTAAAACATCTTAAAAACACTGTTACCGGGTTTCTCCCTGAGCCGGCAGAAGCTGTTCTGACTGTTCTGCCTGCAGCGAAACTGAAGCTGTAGCATTTTACACCAAGAGAGGATCCCGCTCCTTGGTTCTTTGTTCTTCCTGTGTACATTCTTTAGCCTTTATTCAACATATTTTGTGGCTTCCTTCTAAACCCAGCTTTATGTAGGGCAAATTACACAACCTAGCGACGCAGGTTAAAGCCATGAGATGGGCTGCTGTCATTTGTGGATTGTGGTGTTTCAGCTCCTGCAAAGGTTTCCTTCTTACACAGAAGGTTGTGTAAGGATACTAATGTGGCTTAATAAATACTTAGCTAAACTCATGGCTTAACCTTATTTTTGGCATTCTGAAGCTACTAACTTTGAAAACATTGCTTCTGGTTAAATTTTGGTATGCTCCTACCAAGGAACATGAGGGACGTGGTAGTGGTCAATAAAAATATAGTCCTCTTTGTCTTGTTTGTTTCTGTTTCTCATAAAATACATTCATATGCATTGCACACTTCCCAAACCCTGTCTTTCAACAAGTAATGTGCTTGATATGACTATAACAAAATGTGGGAATTTCTAATGCATTAATTGTAATGATTGTACTGGGCTTTTTTGTTTGGGTTTTTTTTTTTTGACAGTTCTTTTTTTGTGATATTTTTCCATTATGGTCATAGTACAGTAGGGCTCTATTACTGCACTGAACATTGGGATACAAAAAGGAAAAATAGCAAATTTAATAGTTATCCTATATTTTAACATATAGTAATGTTAAACGTACAGTAATGTTTCAAGTGGGAGACAAGTTAGTTACTTTATTTTTTTTAACAGCCTTTGTTAAACTGTTCTATTTATTTGTAGCAAAATATGTGGATTCCAAATTAAGAGCGGGTAATAAAGAAGCAACAGATGAAGAGCTGGAAAGAATCCTTGACAAAATCATGATCATATTTAGGTTCATTCATGGTAAGAAAGTGTTTCACCACCGATACAATTTAAGCTGGTTTCCTTGCTGCTAGCAGAGTTGCATTCCTCTGAATGTAACAGATCATCATTTAGCATGAGTTTCTCCTCGACTTGGTCTTAAATTCAGGTTGCTTTACATCTGAAGAAGCACTGTAAATACATCAGGGAGGACAATCTTATTGTATGGAGATGGACAAGTTACAGACCTTTTACAGTCTGTGAGGGGAGACCTAAGAGTTAGAGCTGTTGGTGGAAGTTTTTTCATGTAAATTAACCATGTCTGTAACCACAACCTCTCCTTTAATAACAGAGAACAGAAAGGTCAGTATAGATTTTCTTTTCCCTGCCCACCTCAATGTTATAGCTGCAAAATACATGAAAACCCAGCAACTTATGTTTTCTCACATGGCTGAGAATGAGCACAGAAGGGGGCTCAAAATATTGCTGTGGGGATTTTTTATTTTACTGAAATTTAATTTTACTAAAATTTTACTGCCTTTGAAATTCACTTCCCTTATGTATGTCCCTATCTGAGCAAAACCCCTTGAGTATGTTGAAAGAATTAGGACTGAATGTTGGAAAAAATAAACATGGTTGAGTCCAGTAGAGACGCTTGGTTAGTGTTTTGAGGGGAATGAGAGGTGTTATCCTGGGCTGGGGTGGAATACACAGAAGCTACCCAGTTCTGTATTAGTTTGTTCTGAGATCTGTGGGCTGCTTTCCTCATGAAAATCAAACCCGAGTACAATATAATGGGAAAGCAGACAAGAAGTCGGTCGTAAAGTAGTATAATTTGCATTGTGATTTTTGTCAAATGCAAAGGGTATTGGATGAAGATGATGAACGAAAACAGCATCGCTGGCAAATTGTCAGCCTGTGAGGTTAGTTTCTGTTAACCTGAAACTGTGGCCAACTCTTCATATTTTTTGTAGTACTGTGCTAAAGGTGTAAATTTATTTTGAGCTATCTAGTGTGTAAGAGTCCTTTTAAGAGCAGATGATAATTAGTAGTTAGTTTCTGGTCATTGGAGTTTTTGATGCTGCTTCGTGGAGCAGCAGTTCACCAGAGGGCAGGATGGAGGAGAAGAGTATTGGAGGGATCGCTACATTGGCAGGTGTTTGCAAGGAATGAGGAGGTACTGCTCTAGGCAGCACAGATAGTGTCTTGGGTTACGGTGAGTTTTGTCCCTTTAAAAGTGAATCAACTTGCTGATACCTTTGCACTATCCATAGAAAAGATTTGTGGAAGCTCTGGTTTAAGGTGTGGAAGTTTGTGGGTGTCTGTATGACTTTATTTCAAAAGGCAATTGGCAAACCAAGTGAGAAGACTTATGTCAAATTTTCTTCACCTTAGGCTTTTAAAGGATATTTGGATATTGCTTTAATACATAGGAACTTTTTTTTTTTTTAATTTTAATAAAAGAAACCACTGGAGGGAGAATAAATTATTCTGGGGTCCAGAACAATGTGATTTGCAGCTGATCCAGTGGAAAGTACACGGTAGCTCAAGTTCCTCGGGGCGGGGCGGGGGGGGGGGGGTAGAAAAGAAGCAAAAATTCTGCAGAATATGTTAAGACAATAATCAAAAAACTAAAAAGAAGTTGTTTGCATTTTTTTCTTCACTGTTGTGTAGTGAATATTATTCTGCTGATCAAGATGTCATGAGAAAGGCTTGTATCACAAACCTGAAGAGCAGTGATGCAAATAGAATGTGTGATTTCGGTTGTATTTTGTTTTTGCTTCAACTTCCATACAGGTAAAGATGTGTTTGAGGCATTTTATAAGAAGGACTTGGCCAAAAGACTGCTGGTTGGAAAAAGTGCATCTGTAGATGCCGAGAAGTCCATGTTGTCAAAACTTAAACACGGTAGGGGTCTGCAGCTGTGTTAGATTTTTATTACTTTTTGGAATGTAACGTGGAATCCTTATTTTCTCATGCTTTAAGGAGTGACAAGCCAGATTTTAAGTAACAGCTGAGCATATCACAGCTTTCACTGTGCTCAGTGAGAGCTCTTGGGCTGACCTCTTAGATACGTGACTGGTTCATTTAACGTACCAACAGAGAGGCAAAATCTTTAAAACGCGTACCTGTGTGTGGGTGCTCTGTAACCTGGCGAATCTGGCTCAAGTTAAACCTTTATTCCTTGTTCTGTGCTTCTTTGTAACTGTGGGATCTTTGCTTTAATTCATGTGACAGAATGTGGCGCTGCTTTTACCAGCAAACTGGAAGGGATGTTCAAGGACATGGAACTGTCAAAAGATGTCATGGTTCAGTTTAAGCAGGTACATTTAGCTTCTGTTTGTGTACTAAATTTTCAGTAGTGATGGGGAAGCACTTAATGGTGTTACACCCTGGATTAAGCTAAAATGAAACAAAACAGCTTTTGAGTGGGTCCTGGTCATAGTAACAGAGTCTACTTATAGTTCTAGCTATAGAACAGAATTTATTTCTTGTGTATCTATTCAGAGCTAATCTTCTTCTACAGTTCTACTTAATTCCCTTTAAAGTAAATTACAATCTAAATACCACATAGTTGTCTGACATCCTTTAGATTCCATACCCCTTCATTCTGTAAACTGTTGCTGTTCTGGTGAATTCTTTGTGAATGATCCACACCAGAGAAACTTACTGAAGGTTGCTAAGTGCACAGAAACCATGTCTGTCTCAGCCCCAAAGCTTCCAACCTGTTGGTGACTGAGGGAATGCTTGGAGAAAATACTGTATGTGCTCACCCTGTTGTTGCACTTCTCGCTGGGTACCTGTTTTGAGGCCTTACTGAAGACAGGGTACTGGGGTAAAGATCTGACCAGGACCTGCTCCTGTCATAAAATACTGTAGTGACTTCTGGCCCAGACTTTGCAGCCTGGCTTGACTGAAGCTGTGCTCAAACCATATGAACATGTGGACGTCCCAAGGGATCCTTTTGATCTTAGTTCTTGCCCTGTCTTCTGATGGAAAGCTTTTCTTTTGCTTTATTTGCATATGATTGAAGTTCCTTTGACCTTAGTACCCTGTAAAGACCTGGTCTAGGATACTTCAAGGCATATTGTTCTTTTCATTTTACTTCCAACTGTTTGTTGAAATTGGGGAGGTGGACGTTAAGCAGTTGCTCAAAATCCTGGTAGATCATGTCTAACCAAGGATGTGACCTGTAGAAATTTTCTATTGCTGTAGTAATTTTAAATTTCTAATGTAAGTGTAGCTATTTTCTGATACAGCGTGCAAACAGTATACTTGAATGACTTTTGTCTCTTGTATTTTAGTATATGCAGAACCAAAGCGACCCAGGAAATATAGACCTGACAGTAAATATATTAACTATGGGATATTGGCCAACGTATACACCTATGGAAGTCCACTTGAATTCAGAGGTTAGTGTTTCAATTCTTCTTGTAAATGCTCTTTGAAGAGTGGAATCATAATCGCTATCATAAGGTTTAATGTTCTGCTAGATATTTAAGGGGTTTATCTCATTTTAAAGATTCCAAAATTGCAAACAATAAAATGTAGTGGATAAAATCCACTGGGTTTGGACAATTGTTTCACTTAGTATATTTGGGGGGTTTCACCTTTTTAATAGTAATAACAATAATATTAATAAATTAATATGAAAACAAAATCAGTGTCTTGTTTAACGTTGCAATCAAGCACTTAAAGGCTTCAAACTGGACGGTTCACTTTAATTTAGCCAGTCTTTAACTACATTGGTTAGGCATTTTGATCTAACCAATAATTATGTTACAGCACATTCTTTTTTTTCTCTAAGACAATCTCTTATTCTCTATTCCCTACAATGTGTCACACGTAAGTAGCCCCTCTATTTAAATGGCATTTGCCTGAAAAAAAGATTGCTTCCAAACTGAGATTTTTGCAAAGCTCACATCAGTAGCGATTTAAATTGAAATATGTATTTGGGGTGCTATTCCCTGAAATACCTTGCTTGATCTGAAATGTGGGAAGCACTTCAGAGGCCAGAGGTGGTGGCAGGATTCTTGTTCAGTTCAGAAGTGGAAGCTTTTATGCTCTAGTTTCTGTGGTGTCATTTCTGCCATAGCACACTACTTCAGAAGGATCCAACCTGAGCAACATGTCATGAAAATGGAGGGGTATTTGAAAGTAAAATGGTAAAAAGTACTGGAAACAGACTTGAATCTGTATAGGACAAGCTAAATTAAGAACTTGGGAGCATTATAACTAATAGAGTAGAGGTGTGAGTTTTATGCTTTTTCCCTGGTGACTTCCTGGTTAGATTCAAAGTCCAGGACAAAACTAGTATTTTTTTTTTTTTTGAGGTGTTAAGAGGGGAGGGAGGGTATTTTACTTCTATTTTGTCTTATTTAAAAAAAAAAAAAAAAGAAGGAAATCAAAAGATATTTTTTAATTAAGACTTTCTTTTGTGCATAATAGTACCAGTGTACTTGAGAGCAGGATTGCGCTCTTTGGATTTAGTTTTTCCTCCAAAAACACTTACTATGAAACATTGTTAAGGAGAATGAAGAAATTACTTGCGTGGAATCATCTGGCATCACTGCACTGGTATAATGCTAATATTGGGGTTTTTTTTTTCTCTTCGCTTTGCAGATGATAAAGCTTCAAGAGGTATTTAAAACCTTTTACCTGGGAAAACATAGTGGTCGAAAGCTTCAGTGGCAGACCACATTAGGGCACGCTGTCCTAAAGGCAGAATTTAAGGAAGTAAGTTTGCTTGTTTAATGCTTAGCCTGTTGGGATTAAAATGAAGTCAATTATTTGGAATCTAGTCAGGTACTGTATTTTTTATAATGGTACTCATGTTTTTGTGGAGGACCAATCACAATTCAATACTGTTCTTTTGTATAGAAAGTAGGCTTTTTATAATTAAGCTGGAACACCACCTAGCTACCAGAAGACAACAATGTGATACCTTTTGGTTACATTTGCATTCATTCGTTAGGAATTGCTGCTCATTCAAATAAAGAAAACTGTAATAAAGCAGGAAATTAATGAAAGAAAAAGAATGCAGCATCTTCTTTTTTTTAGTGTGGAACTGTTTTGATCATAGAAATACTGGTGATGATTTTACTGTGTTTCACGGATACAAAAAGAGACCAAAGGGTTGTTAGTCATGTAATGACTGTGGTTAAAATTTAAATGCTTGTTGAATTATTTAAGTCTTAAATAACCACATTGTTTCTTAATGTGGTTTTGTTTTGTCTCACGGAATATTTCGCCTTGCTAATATTGCAGCTTAACTGAGCCAGAGCAAAGACAAAAAAAGTTGAATTCTTTTACTAATTCATTGTGAATATGAAACGTAGAGGTTTAGGCATTACATAACAGTTAGATGGATGGGTTTGTAGTCATCAGTTGACAGAAGTGTTTACAGTTGTCTGAGGAACTTGAGTTATTTATTTCCTTTCGGCTGCCTGTTTGTACAAACGTTGTGCTACTGATAATACTGTCACTCTGTATCATAGTAAACCAAAATTAGCTTTTGTTTCTTTTATATTTGATCCAATGCCAAGATGCCATTTGTATTAACTTGCTCATCTCTATAAAATGAAACTTGGGTGAAATAGGGAGATTTTCTATTGATGGCAGCAAAGCCAAAATTTCATATGGTGTAATTAAAATGAAGTAAATGATGTGCAGTAGAAACAAGGCCATTCTAATGAGCTTCTTCCGTGTGCTGCATTGCTACTGCTAAAGGAGAAAAAAAGAAGTTTTAAAAATATCTTGTTTCCTCGATACTGCATTCAGGCAGATTCTGCTGTGTGCTAGGAGATGTAAAATGCACATCTCTTCTTCTGTAAATAGAAAAAAAACCAATGTATAGCTTCTGTAACTTGTCACATTTGGGGAATACAGTAGAAAATGCTCTGAATATTACTTCTAATTATTTGATACTTCTTTTTTAGGGAAAGAAAGAATTTCAAGTATCACTCTTTCAGACATTAGTGTTGCTTATGTTTAATGAAGGAGATGAATTCAGTTTTGAAGAAATCAAAATGGCCACTGGCGTAGGTAGGAAGAATACTTTTTGATTCTTAATTTTATTCATCGAGCAATTGTCAATTAAGATTTGGTATGTAAAGGTCTAATTTTAAGAAAAATGCCACCATCAGTAGGACAAACTTTATGAGCCAATAGTACATAGACACCAAAAGAGATGAGGAAAATACATTGCTGGTACTTCCTAGTGTAGCTAAAATATATGCCTCAAAATTAATGGTAGGAACTGTGTAGCATATGGCACTAGTAACAACCTATTAGATTTACAAAATGTATCATTATAATTCTTAAAATTCAAGTGGTGATAAAGACTCCTGAGTGTAAAAATTATTTTTGTTCTGTTACAGTTTCAGATACTAACTTCTGAAAGTGATCTGTTGTAGAATGCTGTCATTTTGGGGTGATTCAAGAGAGTATTTCCAGTTGAACTACCCCGAGAGCTTGCACCCCCGTTTTCCGTTACTGGTGCTGGAGTGCCACATTTACAATAGGTCTGACTCGTTAAGAAGAGCAGTGTGCTGTAGGGTGTATACTTTATAGCTGTCTCCTTCTGCACTTGAAACCTGAAAGCTGAAAGGGTAAAGAATAATGAGGAAAAGTGTAGTTTTCTTTTTAACCATCTGCAGTATCTGCCTTCTCTGTTCTTATGCTCTTGGGTGGCTTTTTTTCTTTTTTCCAATTTTTACACTTCCTTGAAATATTTATACAAATTTGCATTAAAAATAATAGTGCTATCATCTCTTTACACTCTGGAACTTCTGCATCAATCAACAAGTCATGTCCAGTAGCCTTCCACGTGTTGAATCTTATGATCAACCCAATACAGCAACTGCTGAGAGAGTATTTGAACCCATAGAAGTACTAAATATTGTAAATATATATATGAAAATTCTGTAAAATGGGGATATCAAGAATCGCTGCGGTTCCGAATGATGCATTGCAGAAAACAGTACAGCCCGGGTGCTCCAGCTTCTCAGCATCAGCGCTTCGAGTTGCTTAGTTAGCCACTCCATTAATGCTAAAGGAGCTGAAGAGAATTCATGCCAGTGTGAATGATAAGCATCAGGATAGTCCAGAGATGCTCGTTAGGTCAGAGTGCAATGATTACAGAACAAACATAAGCTCACGCAAGCCAGATCCAGACCCTACTTTCTCATCTTGTGGTGCTGTACCTCAGATCTTGCATTCTGGCTGCCTGACAGCAACAGATAAAATCCACCGCACCGAAGTCCAGTCCATTACAGCACAATAGAAAGGATTTCAATAGACTGTTTTTAAGGCAGCTGGCTAGAATTGTAGTTGGGAGCTGCCTTTATTATGTTATGTCATTGCACTGAGCGCCATGTCTGTGTTTCTCTCTCCTATGGGGAAATAGTATAGGAATGCAGGTAATGAGGACAGTTAGGGGTTCTCATGGGGCCAGGATGGATGGCATAAAATCTGTCTTCCCAAGCTCTACCTACACAAGGCATGGCATTCAGAGCTGCCTTAGAGAGGTCCCATTCCCACCTAGTAGTTTCCCTACTTCTAAAGAAGAGAAAACTCTTATGGCCAGAAATGATGCTGGAAGTAGGTCCCACACTGCACCCTTCCTGCCTCCTGCTCTCTGGATGATCCTTTCACTCAGCAGTACCCCGCAGAAGTTTAGTATCCTGACTAGATGGTAAAGAACAGTGGTTCAGTTATTAGACAAAGTAGCTGAATTTCTGCTGCAGCTGCTTAGTGACTTGACCACTAAGGGCAGAGGTGCTGACAGCTGGGCTCTGAGACCATGCTGGATGAACCACAGGTCCTGGCTCATGGGTGTAATTAACAGGACACGGCTGAAATCCCAGAGGGCAAAACCTGGGCATTACGGTCGCCACAGAAACTCCCTCTAAATGTTCTAAACACCATGTGCGGGGCCAGACAGGCAGGCAGAATTGCAGTGTATGCTTGAAAAAGTGACTTACGGAAAAGGGTCTAGATTTATTAGGAAGTAGGAAAGCCTTTGAAACAGGAGCAGCCCATACAAGAAGGGTGGGCCCCATCTGAACTGAAAGGGAGTGAAGTTGCTGGTACATATTCATGGTTTAGAAAGTCTGTCGGGTTTGTCAGACTTCCACCATCTGAAAATAACATAGTGGATCTGAGAAAAAAGGAATAAAGATGGAAGACATGGGACGGCATCTTTAGAAAGAACGGTTGTATGTGCTAGAACTAAACTAAAGAAACCAAAAGGTAAATAGAAACCTGTGAATAAGGTTTTGTTTTCTTACTGGAAAAAAAGCTAGAGTGCAAAAAACCTAAATGAGCACATGATTGTGAAAACTAAACAGCTTGTTGTAGAAGCTGCAAGTTTACATTATTCAAGGGGACAGGCTCAGGAAACAGCAAAGTATTGAAGGTCTCTCAAAACACAGAAACCGCCTCTGTTTTAGGAAGCCCCTGAGCCTTAAGAGATTAGAGACTTAGAGAGCAGTAAGATAAGGAGAGGAGGAGGAGCAGGGAAGTTTGGAGAACTGTATTAGCTTTGCTTTTATATGCTGCCCTATGCTCTCCACTACTGAAGACAGGATGCTGGGCTAGATGGACCTTCCAACCCAGCATGCCTGTTCTTCAGTTCTAAACACTGAAAGGGATACTGAACCTCCCAACTCTGAAGAATCTGCCCTAACCATTTCCTTTGCTTTGGTGTTGGCATGTGCCAGGTCTTTCTGGGAGGTGGTGGAAGGGTTGTGCATAATTATTATAATAATTATTAATAATATAAATATAAAGTATCTAATTAGAATAGAACTTATAATACTATAAATATTATTAATAATTAATTATAATAATCTAATTAAAATGTGTTTATGTAGAGACCAAATTACAAGGTGTTACCCAGTCTCTGCATATTGGCCTTTACTGTAGGAGAGTTCAGAGGGCCATGTACACACCTTGGGGCAGAATAAAATACTGCAAGTTGGAAGTTGGCAGTAAAGGGTTTAGAACAGATAAGTAAATTAGACAGGAAATTAGACCACCTCCAGCTGAACAGTATTTTTTCTGAAGCACTCCAGGAACCTGTCTAGATATAATTTAAGGGTGCTTTGGTTCTAGCTTGACAAGAGCAGTGCTAAATTTATTTACTTTTTATGGTCACGGGGTAATTCTGCAGGCTACTGCAGGGTAGCAGGTCTGTACTGGGAAGAATAGAATTGGTAGGTCCATGGATAAGTGTACACTAAGGAAGAGCCAGCATGATTTATCTGATGGGTGATTTTCCTTTCAAATTCTTTGAGAGGGTCAGCAAACATGCGCACAATCGTAATCATCTGCTTGGGGTTTTTTAAAAGTTCTTGATGGGAATCATAAAATGTTTTGGGTTGGAAAGGACTGTTAAAGAGCATCTAATCCAAGCCCCCTGCAGGGAGCAGGGACATTTTTAACTACATCAGGATTCTCAGAGCCCCATCCAGCATTGCCTTGAAGATTGCCAGGGATGGGGCATCTACCACCCCTCTGAGCAACCTGTGCCAGTGTTTCACCGTCCTCATTGTAAAAAATTTCCTCCTTATATCTGGTCTAAGTCTCCCCTCTTTTAGTGTAAAGCCATTGACTCTTGTCCTGTCACAACAGGCCCTGCTGAAATGACAGTCCCCATCTTTCTTATAGGTCCCCTTTACGTACTGAAATGCCACAATAAAGTCTCCCTGGAGCCTTCTCTTCTCCAGGCTGAACAATCCTAAATCTCTCAGCCTTTCCTCATAGGAGAGGGGCTCCAGCCCTCTGACCATCACAATCTCTAAAATAAGCTACATTTTCATGGCTTGAGATGGAAGTTTCTCTTGGGGGTGAATAATTGATTAAAAGATAGAAAACAACAGGTAGAAATTAATGGGCAGCTTTCATAGTGAAAGGAAGCTCTTATTTGGGGTCCCCAGGTACTATTCAATGTGGCCATTAATGATCTGAAGAAGATGAATGCTGCTGTGACAGAATTTGATGCCAATTACTTAGGAATGTCAAATCTGAAATGTGTGAAAAAAGTTACAGAAGGATCTTACACTGTTGAACAGTTATGAGAACAGATGGCATCCAGTGTTGATGAATATATCTGGAGTAAGGGGTGGGGGATGGAATAGCCTTAACCATACGTCAGAGATTGGCTTTGTTAGGTATGACTGCTCAGGAATGACGTTGTGCTGTCATTGTGTCTGCTGAAAATTCATCAGTGATCAGAAGGGCATAGAGCATGCTGGTAACCTCTGGGGAGGTTGTTGAAAACAAAGCAGAAGGCATCATCGTGCTTAGCGTGTTCTTGTGTTTGCATACTTCATAAGATTCAGGTTAGCCCATCTCTACAGGTGTATTAAGTAGAATTAAGTAAGGACAAAGATGAGAAGAAATATGGAAGGAATAGAACAGTTCCATGCAGAGGATGGAGAGTTTTATCTCTTAAATTTGGGGCATCACAATTTGGAGGGAGGTAGAAAGCAGGAAATACAACAATCTGTAGAATTATGAATGGCTTAGAGCCAGTGAAGAGTGAATTCGCTAGCTCTTGTAGCACAAGAATTCACTCACCCTTCAGCTTTTCCATCTAGCAGAGTCAAAGCACCCATGTTGGGGTGGCAGACGTTTGGATCCAATCCGTACAACGTGTAATGTAGTTGTCTGAACTGAGACCAAGTTAGCTGTCAAAGATAAATGGCAGGCCTTAAAGCACCAATTCTCAAATGTCAAATCAACTCAAACAGAGTCAGCCCCCAATTTCTTGCACGTACATTGATTTTTTTTAAATTGGTAATACCATAAAGGTGATCATAAATTAAATTCTGCTTACTTGATGTGTTCCTGTGGACCTCTTACTGTATAAGCATCACAGATAACATAGTGGAATTGGGTATGAAGCATTTGGGATTTTCCAGCGTTACAGAAATCTGTTGGGCAAGTTTGGTACTCTTCCTTCTCCTGCTAAACCACCTTTAGCAGTGCTTCCACGGGGCTTCCTCAGGTCTATCAGTCATGTCTCCCTAGCTCCCTTGTTGACTACAGGGGGAGATGGTGGAGTCAGATAATCTTTTGTTTGCTTCACTCAGGAGTTATACCGATGTTAACACACAGAAATGACCAGTCAGTGTGGCAGAAACCACTAAGATAGTACAACTTAAAGCTTTCAGTCGCTTAAGCAAGTGCTTTCACAAAATAAAACCTAGCCATTTGTGTTCAGAGCTGCACTTGGCAGAGTAGGACAGCTGTGTCCAGAGTCCCAGCTCTTTGATAAGGCTTTCATACATTCATTATCTGCTATACGCATTTACAGAGGTGAATATGATACATTCTGTGGTTCTGCTGTCCGGACACTTATTTATGCAGCTTCAGTATTAACTACATTGCTGTGTTTACAGTATTACAAGGTAGTTTTGTAACTGTCTTGCATAGTTTAGTAACTGTCTTGCACTTCTAAAAGTAAGTGGGTATCAGGATAGCAAAACCCTCGGGTAATGAAACAGTTTGGGTAACTGCTCTCTACTTGCATTTCAGACTTCGTCTCTTGTATCTTTATATTTCATTGCCATCTAACACAAAATAAATTTACTTTTGGAGGTCAAAAAGTCGTATTTGTGTGAATTTTCCTCATGCTAAAGAAAGAGTACCTTATGGGCGATTACCACCTCACTAACAACAAAAAAAAAAAAGGCGACAAAAACCAGGGCAACACATGCAAACAAAACAGCATGTGGATTTCTACCCCTTTAGGATATCGCTGCCTTCATTGGCCACAGTTGGAACTTGTGTTTTCCAGTCACTGTTACAATAAATTATCACCAGGCTCCTTAAAGAGATGAGACTGTCCCCGGTACATTAGTACAGTTAGAAAATGCATAAACTGTCACTCTGAGAAAGAATGGTTATTACCTTCTCTTTGGTAACTGTACTTCTTGGAGATGTGTTGCCCAAATAAACTCCATGTGTTTACCTGCCTTTCTCATTATCAAAGCCTCTAGGAGCTGTAGGTTTTACTTTTACTCCAGTGATTGACAGGCAGTTGCAAATTCCTTCCCTCTGGCATACTGTAACCAGTGTGTGCTTAGCACACAAGACAGAAGCAAAGCTCCAAAGTATAAACACCTGAGTGTTTCTAACAGCATCTTCGTATTTGGACAAAACCACTACTCAGCAATCTGCATTTACTAAAGCTGAAACACCCAAAAAGTGTGAAACCTCCTAAAATGCCTGTTTAGTCAACGTGGTTTAAAGATTTATAGTTGGTTTTTTTTTTTTTTGTAATCGTAGAACAGTTGGAAGTATTAAAAAAAAAAAAAATCAAATGAAAAGGTCACTTTGTGTGAAAGTTCAACTATTTTAGGAATAATAATAATGTTAATCTTTTACTCGCCTACACTGCACTTCAGCACTAGATTGCAAAACTTTTCTTTCCTTTAGTTCGGGAGAGCCAGCACATTTGGTGATAATTTTATATTGTGAATAAAAGTACTCGAGAGAGACTGCAGAGGCTACCTTAATGCAAAATCTTGGTACAAGACTTTGCAACATAATTATTACAATGTTTGGGACTTCGGTTCATTTACTTCTCCTAACGCTCTTAACTTTAAATCTTAACAGACAAAATTTTCCCCATCCACTTGTTTCTAATACTTTCCTGTTGTGGGGGAAGTCTGTGACTATGATAGCTGTCAGCTCTACCTGCTCACAAAACATCTTCCTGTGAATTTGGACTGCTGTTCTTTTTTATTATGTATTTTCTGGTGTGTGTTAAAAATAGTGATGGAATGATAAAAATGGGTTGCTTGAGTTCCTTGTCATCAGCTGATTTTATTTTATTCTTCTAAAGTCCTGTTACGACCAAACAAAACTAAAGCAGTACAACCAGGCTCACATCGATGTGAAATCTTTTCCAAAGCTCCTTTTGGATGGAAAGCTCACTGAGATGAGCCTGAGCCTGTCTTCCTGTTATGTACAATGCTGAGCACTCTCGCTTACCTGGGAAAGATGTGAGACCAAGCTTGAAGCTGAGAGCTGTCACCTAATTGGAATTTAGCTGGAAGGAGGCATTAACACAAACCCAGGAACTTACCAGTTGTGTTTCTAGATGAATCACACAAACCTCTTCATGTTAATGATTTGTTCTCCTTTCTCCCATACTTTGAACTTCTTCACAGAGGACAGTGAATTAAGAAGAACCTTGCAGTCTTTAGCTTGTGGAAAAGCACGAGTATTGATTAAAAATCCAAAGGGCAAGGATGTAGAAGATGGAGATAAATTCATCTTTAACGGTGATTTTAAGCATAAATTGTTTAGAATAAAGATCAACCAAATCCAAATGAAAGAAACAGTATGTATTTCTTTTTTTCCACTCATTCTTTTTATGTTAACTGTTTATCCACATGGAGAGTCAGAATCTCTGCATTTCCTCTCCTAGTTTTTTCCATATGGAGAATGGAAACAGATATTTAGGTTTTTTTAGGAGTCAGAATGACTTATGGAGACAAAAAGGATTTTAAAACTCACTGAAATTAGAACAACTTAAGTTCCTTCCTCTGCTTGCAAATCGAAATGCCTATTTATTAAACCGATAGGATCCTGTGGATGTTTCAGTCCACCTTTGAAGTTTCTATGGCATTAAGATTTACCTTAAATTATCAAATAGATTTAAAATAACACTTTTTTTTTTTTTTCTTTACATTATCCTTAGTTTTATCTTTGGCTTGCTTTAGTAGCATACTTCAGAATCGCTTAGATCTTAGCATGTGTTTCAAAGACGAGTAAGAATACATGAGTTTCATTTCATTGTACAGGTTAACTCTAGAAATATAATTGATTTAAATAAATAGCAATAAAAGGTGATGTGACTTACAGTGTGGTATTGTTCTTTAGGTCGAGGAACAGGTCAGCACAACTGAAAGAGTATTTCAAGACAGGCAATATCAGATTGATGCTGCTATTGTACGAATCATGAAGATGAGAAAGACTCTTGGTCATAATCTCCTTGTTTCTGAATTGTATAATCAACTGAAATTTCCTGTAAAGGTAACTGGGTTTTTTTTTTTTCCAAACCATCCTAGGATTATCTAAAAATATGCAATATATTTTTCCATTCAGCTTGTCCAAAGATCAAGGCATTAAAATGAGTGTGTGAGCAGAAATAAGCCAGAGTATCACTAGGAGATTATATTTAGATATTTACTATGGCACATTTTCTCATGTAGCTGTTAGCAGTCCTATTTTTTAAATAAAATACATTTGCATTTATATTACTAACTGTTATACTAATCTCATCTTTTCTTGTAGCCTGGAGACTTGAAAAAGAGGATTGAATCTCTCATTGACAGAGACTATATGGAGCGAGACAAAGACAACCCCAATCAGTACCACTATGTTGCATAATGGAGAAGAAATAATTTTATTTAAAAAAAAAAACCACCAACCCTACACAAAAATAAAAACCAAAATCATCCACATGTATCTTCAGGACACCTATGGTGTTCCAGACTTTCCTTTTAGCAGATTTCAGGTTGATGTATATTATTCAACCAGCTGCATGCACTGCTGTGGAAAAGAAGCAGAATTGACATGTTGATCGGTCATCCTCGTCAAGACTCCTTACTAATTTTAAACGTCATGCTTTTATTTCTTTTAATCACTCTGCTGTTCTTCTGGGTTCTTCAAAATTTAGTTCTGCAGTTTTGTTTAGCGATGTCGTTGAAGTTGGATGGAAATGTAAAATCACCTGTGATGGATGCAAGTCTGGCTTCTTCATTTATGTGTTCCTAACTGCATCCATAAAGACCCTATATGCTGCATTCTTTAGCTACAGTGACAACTTGGGTAACTTTTTAAAAACCCTAAATTGATGAACACTTATGTACAAGCAGTGTTGTTGAAATACACTGAATTTTTGAAATGATGCTCCGTGAAAGCCCTTCAACTTGTGTTCAGTTAATTTTCCTTCAAATTATCATAAACTTCAGACTGGTTTGGATAAATCAGGTTTTGAAGTGAGATCCTTGAAGTGCCAAGAGAACAACTACGTTCACGTGTGTAGTGAGTTATTGGATTATTTAGCTAAGATATGGATTGTTATTTTATTACAACTTCTGATGGCTTGGGTGGCAAAGATTAGATCTGAGTCAAAAAGGCCCTACCTCATTTGAGGGCAACTGATGTTTATCTCTGTTTATGTAATTGCTGTAACATTTAGTTCTGCCTTGAAAATAACTTACAGGGAACTTACTGTACAGCGTGCTCCACTTGAAAAAAAACAGATTTTTTTTTTTTTTAAAAAAAAGACTTTTATGGTCTCGATATTGTGAAAGCATAGATTTTTGTCTTGAAACTAAGGATTTTGTGAGTACTATGTTACATATTGTATATATGCAGGTTGATTTGAATTAAAGAACGAGCGACACTGTCGGTCTGTTAGATAACTGTACGGAAGACGCCGTTTGTGGCAATACTTACAACACTCAGTTTATTTTTCGGATTTGCATACTGCTGTGTTTCATTCTGAAAAAGAGCTACCAAAGGAGTTTTGATCGTGGCATAAATGAGAATTTAACTGAGCAATATTTTCTTGACAGCCACCTTACTAAGTTTATGTGAGATGAGGTTGGAGCACCAATTAGAAGGCCACCACCTCTCCTTAAACATTGCTAAGAGTTGACATCTTGTGGATTTACATATTAAAGTCCTTATTCTGTCATCTGGTGTCACTAATTGTATTGCATTCTTCTGAATTATTTTTGTTCCCTTTGTGTTTAGAAACTAAACACGTTTAGTTTATTGTATTTAAAGCATATTTAATATTGTAATTTAATGTAGACTTATTTTAATATTTGAATCTTCAGTTAATGCGAATAAAATCTTTGTTGCATATTAAATGAATTTCTTAGCCTTTGTGAGAAGGTGGCACCTCAGTTTATTTGTGCAGTTTGTTCTTTAGTGTAACTATACCTTTCACCTTATAATTCACTTTCTGTGCAGATGGAAGCTGAGCAGATCCATCTTACTAGACTTAAACCAAAAAGGAGTATGTGCCTCACAGAAACGTGGTGGCCACAGGCTTTTTCCACCCAGAAAGTTGGCAGTAGTCTGCAGTAAGTGATACCGAGCAGTGAATGTGTACCGCCTTCCCTTGCTGAACCCCAGCTTCCTGGGTCAACAGTTTTAAACGAGATTAAAAGCAGCGATGTTATCCTGAAGATGACTGAGTCTGCCTTACGAAGCAACATTAATTGAGTCAAAGTGCTGAGCTGTGCAGTTTTTCTTAATTGCCATGGACTACAACTCTTTGGCCAGATTGCTCTGGTATAGCAATTAAAAATGAGTGATTCCACAAGCAGTGGAAATAATGAAGACTGTCTTTCTGTGATGCATGTCCTTGGTCCCTTACGGTATCATCCCCCCCCAGCTAACCTCAAGCAGCACTCCTGCAAAGGATTTTTCTGCTTAGTTCTGCCTTTCTGCCTGTGGGTGCATTGGTGGTGGTCTTTATCCAGCTGCTGATCTCCACCCATCCCCTTACTCCCTAAACCTACAGAGAATGTAATGATCTCTAAAGATTTT
>JAAGNO010024856.1:6804-30956 GCA_033439905.1 Ceryle rudis
TATATATCTCTCTCTATAGATATATAAATATATATGTCTATATATTCTATATATCTCTATATCTACATATTCTGTAGTTCTCTAGCTATTTCTATATGCTTCTATATATCTGTACATTCTATATTTCTCCATTTCTACACCTATATATGTCTATATATACAGCTCTATACAGATTCCCACAGCTTGCGCGTGAATTTGGTGTTTTCTCATCTTTGGGTAGATTCAGTTCTGTTTACTGTACATCGGTTACATTTAGACAGTGTGACAAAGGAGCGGTGTTTGTGTTGATCTCTTTCCAGCTGGAGGAAGTGATATGACTATAAGGTTTGTTTGGGGTCTTTTTTTTTTTTTTTTTTCTTTTTTTCCCCTGCTTTTGATTTAACTGTTTATTGTTTACTAGCTGACATTTGTATTTATTCACTTGAAGCATTAGGGGGTTCGCTGCCTCCTTCATAAACAAGAACAAGTCCTGTCTCAGGTGCTGTTCCAAAGTCTTTCAATAGCCATTTGGATCTCTAATAGGAAGGAAAAGTTTCTTGCACCAAGCATTCCCCTAACATGCTTTTCATGGGCACGTTCGGCCCCGTAGCATCAGAGTGAGTGCAGTGATGTCTCTGTGCACTTTGATCTTACACATTTCTACTCTCATTTTGGTTATCTCTTCAGGGTGACTGTAAAAACCCAAAGGCACTTGACACTGACTTCATTTGAACTGTTCTCACATGAACATCCGATGGGTTATCAGCTAATTTCTAATGAAGATATATGTTCTGTATTAATATAATTCATCTGATATTAGACATATGTATGTAACAGGCTCCCCAGAAAGGTTGTGGAGTCTCCTTCTCTGGAGACTTTCAAGACCCGTCTGGGTGCATTCCCGTGTAACCTGCCCTAGATTCCATGGTCCCGCTCTAGCAGGGGGGTTGGACTCGATGATCTCCTGAGGTTCCTTCCAACCCCTGCCATTCTCTGATTCTATGAAATATATTGCCAACAGTGACCTCAAAGTCATTGTTATTGAAGTAAATGGCCCGGTGTCCATCAAGATGGAGTCTGCAGTTGGCCTAATGAATCTACCCGAGGTCCTGGCTGACTACTTCAGCAGTTCCTGTAGCTGCAGCAATCGGTTCCCCACACTCAGTAGCTCTTCAGCCCCAGACCACCTGCTGCCCTGGAGGTGATCAGAGAGGGCTGGTCACTGAGCAGCATCACGCTGGCCCAGCCATGCGGCCCTGTGGATTTTGGAAAGGCAGACACTGCCCTGTCATTATGCTTCCTGCTGACTACAGCTACCAAACTCAGGATTCCCTCAACTTGTCCTGTTTCCCAATAGAATTCGATCTAGGCAGAGAAAGAGAATTTTTGCTCACTTTTCTGATTTCCAGACATCCAACGGCCTAGTTTCAGCTGTTGTGGAGTTGCTGGTGGCAAATTGTAGACCAGGGGTCACTGTGAATATGGACATTAACTCTAGAGCTTGCGCAGGGTATGTCCACCGTGTCCAGAAGTCATGCCCAGGGTCAGGGTATCCATTCATGGTAAATGCCATGTATCAAGAGAGTGTTAGACTTCCTGAAAATTGACCAGATGTAATTAGTGTGTTTAAAACATCCCCTGTAGAAATAGGAGAGCCCAATGAGAGTCTCTCTGATGTTAGTTTAGAAGGAGCTTTATTAATTTTCCAGCTCACAGAAACGCATAAGGAACATCCTTTGAAACTTACTGTGCATAGATTTAACTGCCAGCCCAAAGGAATTGAGAGAATGGTGTCTCCTGCTAAAAGGAAAGTCACATACTTAATAAAGAGCCATATATAATAACCTTACTCCTGCAAGCAGAAAAGTCACTGTTGTTTTTCTCAACAATAAGCGATCACTATTAAAAAATAAGTATTTGTCAGAGGCAAACCAAAAGCATACTTGCCATTACCAGTATTTTTCTTTATTTTTTAGTGTAAAAATGCCTGCATAACTCCAGTTTGGCGTGTGCTTGATTGTTAATTGTTTCAGTTTCAGAGAATCTAATGTAATTGCTGCTGAGTGGCTCTTCTTTCCCACCAGTCCTGGTTTGTCTCTTATGAGGAAAAAAACCATTCTCAACCAAGATTTTTTTTTTTTTAACCTCTCTATAAATTTTGTCACTGCAGTGAAGAGCTCTTACTAGGTGTCCAAGCATCAGAGTTAATTATAGCTAGAGGATAAAGCTCTGTATTCATAAAAGCTATAGATGAAACTTGGGGATGAGGGAGAAGAGGGTTGTCTTACAGGTATCATGTTGAAGCAGCTTTTGAGCTAAAAAAGAACATCTGAAGTCGTTATCAGGAATCATAAATTTCCAAGTCTCACAATTCCAATTGCAGCCTCTGGGCACAAGTGAATATTCCACAATGAAGCTCAGCCCCTTTGCTCTGTTTTCTGTACAGACTTCCCTATGGTTTAATATGATTTTTAGTAGTAATCACAATTATTCATCTCTCTGGTAGGGAAAAGTTGTGCATTTGTACTAAAGTCAGAGGGGTGGGATAACCTTTACTATATAATAGGGAGGAATTTGGCCCCGTCTAATACAAATTTTTATCTGTGGGATATGTCCCAACTGAAAATCTCATGCGAGGTTTTTTTTCAAGGCAGAAAAATGGCTTCATTGCAAAGAAGCCCTACAAATGAAGTCTGACCTTCCAGGAGCATGATATTGCTGGAGAATAACAGTAATGTACCTACCTTTCTGCTGCTTGTGTACTCAGCAGAAAGGGAGCAATCCCAGGTGAGAGCCTGGAAGCAGAAGCATGTTGAAGAGAAAGGGCTGTGTAGTGATTCATGCTATCATAGAATGTTTTGAGTTGGAAGGGACCTTTAAAAGTCATCTAGTCCAGCCTCACTGCAGTGAGCAGGAACTTTTGAAAGTTAACTAGAGCAGGTTGCTCAGAGCCCTGTCCTACCTGACCTTGAATGTTTCCAGGGATGGGACATCTACCACCTTGCTAGGAAACCTGTTCCAGTGTTTCACTGCCCTCACTGTAAAACATTTCTTCTTTCTGTCTAGTGTAAATTTACCCTCTTCTAGTTTAAAACCATTGCCTCTTGTCTTATCTCGATGGTGGGAGCATCAACAACTGGTGCCCTTTGCTGAGCCGTTGGATAGACAACCTGCTGACCCTTCCACTCCTGTGGAACAATCCTTTGTGAGAAGAGGGAATCAAAGTCCCAGAGCAGTCAAATGAATTTGTGCCAGGGATTGGAAAGGGGAAATTGGGCTGTTTGTTGGTAGGAGATGCAGCCAGGTTTACTTTTTTTTGTTGTTATTGTTGGTTGTTTTGGGGGGTTGCTCTCCCCAAGGCCAGTTCCCAAGAGCTATAGATACTGTAAGCTTTGTAGTAGAATAAGAACATGTAAAAGAGAACCAAGCATTTCAGAAAGAAGTCAGCTCTTGCTTGCGTTTGTAAACCTGTGATTTTGTGTCATTTATCCCATGGATCTACCCGTGACCTGAGTTTTGAGCTCATTTGTTGCCACAGTAAAACACAGAAACTCCAAAGTAGAATCTCAGGATAAGATGGAAACCCATGGGAATTTTAAATGATAGATTTATAGAGAGTCTGAATATCGGTGCGAAGGGGACGGTTGCTCTCAGTCAGGTTTTTTTTTGTTGTTGGTTGGTCTGCTTTTTTCTCTCTCATTTTGTTTTGCATTTTCCTCTTTTCTGCCCCCAATTTCACATTTAAGAATGGTCGCGGTTGGTCACGAATGGTTCCCAGGTCTTATGGTCAGGTAGGGCTGCTTATTGGTAGCTGGCACATTTTCATTTCTTATCTTGAATACATTTAAAGCTTAAATGGGTATTAATTTGCAAGCTAAATGTTATTTTGAATAGTTTCTTTCAACCATGTAAGTACATTGAACTACAACTACCTAATGTTTCACCCGATTATCAGGTGAGCTTTCTCCAGTAAAATTTCCAGTAGTATTTTGGGTTGGATTTTTAAACTATTATTATTTAGAGGGTATCGAAGTACATGAGAGTGAAAAGCCTGCTATTTTATCCAGTGTATGCCTTTTGGGCCGTGACTGGAGTTAGTTCAAAAATAAATAAATAAGGAAAAGAAAGATATTTTTACCTGTAAGCTTGTCACATTATAGCAATTTTACTTCTCAGACTTCATTAACTTCACTGATGAGTATTTGGTTATTGTTTTCCAGTGGTTTTGTTCTGAAAGAATAGTGACCTGTAAAAGAAATTTTCAAAAATGCCTATGGGATTGAGAATTGCACATCCCATTTCCAGAGCAGTTTAGGAAGGGCTCAGGCTCTCGGAAGCGTTTTGGAGGCATGTCTTGGCTTAGCTTGAGTAAGTATCTAAAGGGCAAGTGCTCATCAGAGCCAGTAACTCTGGTTAGCTGTTTTATTTTTTGAGATATTTAGAATTTTATTCATGTAGTTTTGAGTAGCCTTTGCCTAAGCTTTATATTCTTGTGTACAAGAAGAGGAAGGGTGAACAAGACTCCACCTGCATTTGTATTTTCTTCTTTGATCACTGCATATTTGTATCACGTTCGTTTGTCAGAGGATTCGGTGGCAGAGCAGTAACGGTGTGGAATGATCAGACCATCTGGTAGGAGTAGAAGATGTCACATTTAAAAAATCAAACTGTTGTTGGTAGCACTTCCTTTCTACCACTCTATCGCTGCCTCTCTGCAAGTGTGGATTTTACACATTAGTGATGGTTTCAGTCTCATTAGTGAAGTATTTAAAAGTTAAGTTTGTTAACATTTTACCAGTTAAAGCATTCTGGCTGCTGAGTAGGTTTTTATACCATATTTGCTGATTAAATATAGCCCTCTTAGCTATGACCTCAACTGGGTCGTGTCAATGAAGTACCACCCAACTTTCACCTTTCATCTTTCAGTCTCTAGCTGTGGACCTTCACCTCACCTTTGCAGCCTATCAAACATCCACCTAAAATCTCAGATCACTTAAATGATGCCTACCTCTACAGAAACTGTAGGGCCTTTTATTTCCAAACTTGTTTAGATTTACTTCGATGTTTTATTTAAATTCACAGCTTTTACACTCAAGTCTGAAGCTGAATAAGTCTGATACACAGATAATTCCTGTGTATCCCTGTTCCTCCTTCTGAAACTCTGGGAAGCATCAATCAATTTAGGATCTGGAGCGAGTCTCAGTTCCAATGTCCAGTTACATAATGCAGGTTTAGGTCTATATATAAACTCAGGTTACAGTGTGAGCAGTTCTGCAGCTTTCCAGTATACTGTGTATTTTACACTAGAAGCAGAATCTGTGCAAATGTATCCCCCCTCCCATTTATATTCACACACAGCTTTTGCAGAAATATCCCGAGTGCCAGGAAATTATTAGGGAGAAACATTCAGTACCTTAGAAGGTGTAACCCATCAACACAGCTAAATACCTCTCTAGGACTTCACTACATGCCAAGCATGAAGAAATTGTCAACTATTTCATTAGCTTCTACCTCAGACATTTTTTTTTTTTTGCTGATATTTCCTCAATCCTGTTTGCTAGTTCCTGTTTTGATCCTGTGCTGATTATACCCCATGACAGCAACCAGACCCCATGGAGTCACACTCCTTCACCAGGACTGAGCGCGTCCACCTTTGTCTCAGTATCACGTACGACAGCACCAGTATTCAGCATCTCAACCCCCTCCTCCCTCTTCTCTCTTCTCTCTTCCTCTGCTCTCCCCCTCCCCTTGCTCCCCAGATAGTCCATTTTCCCAAGGTAACAACCATAGCAGAAGTCTCTCCTGATTCATTACCATTTCATAGTAAGAACGGTACTTTGTAAAACCATAGGCAAGCACAAATGTTGAGGAAAGGACATAATACATGCAGATTTGTCATGAGTTTTGTAATTACCTTTGCATTCTTCAAGGAATCCCAGAAGCATAAGGAAGGAAGGAAGTAGTGTTGGTTTGGCCCCAGATGACTTTAAAACTATGGTGCATTGCATTGCGGGATCCTATTAATAATTAAACTATCTGTCACTTACCAACAACATACTTTCCAAATTAAATTTAAGCAAAAGGAAAAAAAAAGATCATTTGGGACTGAATTAGTGGGCTTCGGAGAGAAATAAATAATAATCAAACATCTGTGTTCTAAATAGTACGTGCTTTATCAGACAAACAACTGTTACCATCTCATTGTATAAAATGGCTTGGGGAAAACACCGTAGCTCAAAAGCAAAGTCTCAGTTAGAAAAGGGAAAAAGAAGTTCATTAACAAGTCAGGAAGTGATTGAAAGTTGCCATGTTGCTGTATTGCCTTTTCCCTCCGTAGTCTCTGCCAGCAGTAAAAACGTATTTATTTTAGTACTCGATTCAGTGGACAAACGACAACTCAAGAGCTAAGGAAAAAATGCTAATGGCACACATTTGAAAAGTACAGCAGCTGAAACTTCCACATATTCTGAGCATCAGAGTATGATCCCATCTTCATTACTTGCTGAGTCTCGAAGCTCCTTGTCTCCCGTGAAGGTTACAGGGTTTACTTTTGCAAGGGAGCAGATAAAGGATGCTGAATTAACAAATAGGTAAAGAGGGAGAACTTATTATTACCTCCGTGCTGCCAAGACACGCTGCTAAGACATGCTGCTGACCAGACATTAGCGTATCGCTAATATGCACAAGGGGGAGAAAAATGACCCAAATAAACCAGTAATAAATAACAATACAGTAGACTAATTAGCCTAGTGTAATATTTCATAACACACAGGCTATTTTTGTCCTCCCGCCTCTCCTTACATTCATCTTTTGGAAGCCACTGGGATAGCATGAGATTGCAAGATAATAAACTGAATAAACTCATCGTTTGGACTATAACAGAATGACTTTCTGTGTGCCTCATACCACTGCAGACACTTCTCCACACCAAATCAAACTCTCTACTGTATCACTTTGACTGAGGAACAGCGGTGGGTAGCTACAAATGGTCCGTGACAAGATGACACACAAAATCTGATGATTATATACAGAAAGCCTTGGATATTTCATATTATTGTTAGGAGGGTTTTTTTCCTCTTCTTTTGCTGATCTCCAGCACTTGATTGCTGCTATGCCTGCTTGTCTGCAGGTTAGAATTCTGCTACCTTTTAAGCAGGCGGCTGTCTGTTTGTCTACTCCTTAGGTAACTGTGTTAAAATATCCTATTCCAGCTGTAACACTTGTTTTACAAGAGCCCTGGTTTTGTCTGACACAATATGGAACAACATTTGTCATTCGTTATCAGGGGTGATATATTTGTTAGCCTGCAGAGAAACATCTGCTGTGCTTTAATCTCTAGTGTGCAGGCCAATATTCATAGGATACAGCTGCATAAAATCGCAGTATTAGATGGGGCTGTCCAGTCTGACATGAAGGCTAGCTGGCAGGCAGACAGAAACAGATTTTATTATCTGCCTTTTACATATTTATTTATGTCAAATATTTCTGAGAATCCATACATTAAGGCCCTTTTTATGCATTGTTGTTTTGCAGTGACAAGTCATCGACAGCCAAATGAGAAATTTATGTTACATATTTAATATGGACATCTGAATGATTATCAAATCTATAGAAGCCAAGCCTGCCCAATCACCCCTAAATAATGGATGAGAAGTGGATGTGACTCAATTTGTTCAGTATAAAACCTAGACGACCTCTGTCTCTCATTTCATCACTGCGGCACTGTCATTATTTGCTTCTATTCATCTCACTTGGCATCACTCAATAAAATCTGCACATGATAAAGAGAATAACCTTGGTCAATAGTAAGAATGCGGGGGGGAGAAAAAATGATCAGTTCCTCTCCTCGCAGGTACGGTGCCATGGTGCATGCCATCGTGGCTACCCGAACTTCACAAGGATGCTGGTATGTAGCCATAATAAAAGAGGAGACAAGAACTTTAATGTCAGGGTTGAGTGTAGGGAGGAGGGATGGGCTGGATTAATGTCCTTTCATTTAGTTTGTGGATTTATGGTGAGGAAATTTTTAAGAGGGTTTTAAAACAGGAGAAAAAAGCCCCTGGAAATATGGCTTTATTTAAAATAATTGCAGAAACATTCTTGCAAGGGAAAGATGGTGTGAGTATTTTATAGAAGTTGCAAATAATTCCTCTGCTGTTAAAAGGTCTGATGGCCTCATGAAATACGTTTTCCATTGAGACTACCAAAGAAGTACTTGTAAGAACAGACGATGTTAAAATTACAGATCATTGTAAAAATCTGTCAAAGAGGAAGGATGGAAACCCAGTCGTGGAAATCAGCTTTTGAAAGTAAATCATGTTCTTTGAAAATACTTCAGTACGGCTGCCTTTGATGGTAAAAGCTTCATATCTAACATCATATATTCCAAGGTCCCGTAGTTGGCTTGATACGTCAATAAGTGAATGGAGGAATGGCAAAGGTTAACTTCATACCCATCACAATGAGAAGGCTTCTAGTCAGAGAAATGTCCAAACTGTGTAACTGGACTCCATGGTAGCAAGGAAGACGACCCATGTCGTGCTCTAACGGCTCAGGAGTGCACACTGTAATTTTCTGACTCGTTACTCACACAAATACCCTACGAAAGAGTTACAAAAATGGTCAAAGCTATAGAAGGTTGCGGTGAAAAATGATAGGAACAGAAGGTTAGGAGGGATATAAAGGATAGGAAATAGTAAGCAAAAAGCAGGCAGAACTGGGCTGCAGTGTGCTGATTAAAGATTGGGTTACTGCTGCATTTAAAAAAGGAATGGAGTCAGTGAGTCTGAGGATGTTGGCTAGACAGTTGCAGACTGTTAGTGCAGAAGCAGCAGCAGAGTATCAATCTGCAAGTTTGGAAGGGATGAGTAAGAAACGTAAGGGAACTGGGTGGTAAAGGAAAAAAAGGAACCATAGGAGGAGATGGGATCATAACAGGTCAAAACACAGGTAGAGCGTTGCATTCAACGTCTGAGGAGGAACACAGAGGCAGCGTTGTACAACGTACAAGATGTGGCTTCTTAGGAGTGAGAGGTGGCTTTGCATATCCATGCTATAGACATTTATCACGGGGTTGTCAGTTGTTTTTTCTCCAGTAGTTCAGCAGAGTGAATTGCAAGTCAGTGTCACATGTAAGGGGAGCTGTCATTCAGCAGCCTTGCAGAGCAAAGCAACCTAGTTTGCAAAGAAGAACTTGTGGCTGACTTTGAAACAATTTTAGATGAACGGAAGAGGATAACAGATGAGGATAACATTTGAAATGCAGCTGTCTCGCCAAGAAGCGTGTTTGCTTCAGCAAGAATTACCTGCAGAGGATGAAGTGGAAGGCAGGGGTCAAAATGTGTGTGGCAGAAGGAAAGGAAACAGGGAGATGGGACCAAGTAACTAGCAATAGGATGAGAGGTAATGGGCTTAAGTTGTGTCAGGGAGGTTTAGGTTGGACATTAGGTAAAATTTCTATACTGAAAGAGCAGTAAGGCCTTGAAACAGGCTGCCCTGGGACGGGGTGGAGTCACCATCCCTGGAGGGGCTCAAAAAGCATCCAGATGTGGCACTTCAGGACACGGTTTAGTGTTCATAATAGTGTTAGGTGGAAGGTTGGACTTGATGATCTTGGAGATCTTTTCCAACCTTGGTGATTCTGTGACCACTAGGATCAGAGAGAAGTTACAGATACCTGCTGCCCATGAGAAAGCTCAGGTAAATTGCAAAATAACTTGGCAAATGTAGGAAAAGGAAAGAAAAGGGAAATCCCAGCTTTGGCAAAGGCCTAGAGAAAAAGACAAAAATTAGTGAGCTGTTCACCCAAACTCAACTAGTAAGGAAGGGGAGGATGCCCCAGTGTTCAAGATTAACTTGTGTGAAGGCTTCATGGAAGAATGAGGAAGCAAAGGTCGGTGAGGAGACCAGGCCTGGCAGGAACCTTAGAGTTGTAAAACTAGTAACAAGAAGTGGATAAGTAATGAAAGGGTATTTGGTGGGATTGTTCAGAGACAGAACCCCCCAGAGGAAATAATTATATTTAGATGAGAAAGTTATGTTGAATACTTAACTTTGTGGGCAAGTGACATTGTGGATCTTCTGAGAATGGGAGTATGTCGAGTTCTCAGAATGCAGTAGGTGCTGCAGCTGTGCCTGAAGCAGGAAGTAGAGATTAGTGAGTAAAGTGCAGGTTAAGTACTGAGTTTTAACTGTGCTTTTTAATGCAGTAAGGATCAGAGAGAACTCATCTATAGGATAGCTGGGGGTGGGGGGCGTCAGGACGCTGGAAGAATTCTCTGTATTGGACAGTAAGAGAAACAAGATGCTGGCTCACAGAGGAAGGTGGGGTTGAGGGAGGGAGGAGAATTTTCCCATTTCTTAGAAATTATAAGAAATTAGATATATTATTTGCAGGCCAGTGGTTGGCCTGGGAACAGATAAAATTCCTCAAAAAAGAAAAAATGTATAGCGAAATTTGAAACTGTGAAGATGAAAACAATGGGAAGTGTTGAACTGACAACACAAGAACTTCTGGAAAAAAAAAAAAATCTCACTTGCATTTAACGGGGCAAGAATATTTCCACAAACATACTGAAGTCCCTGAGCTTCTCTATCAGATTTATTTATTTCCTTTTCTCCATAAGGACAATGTCACTCTATTATCAAAAGTCAAAATTAGAGCCAAAATAAAAAAAAAAAGATACCACTTTCCTTCTCACCCCTATGCATACAGATGCTAGTGGGGTATGGAGGTTGAAATAATAGGGGCAAATGAAAAACAATAGCATATATAACACGTTTGGTTGTCCGGGGCTGTGTTCAGATGAGAGCTTTTGTTTTGTTTCTCATCAGAACTACAGAAATAAACTTGACACGGCGTGTCAGCATATTCAGAAATGATCTGGGACAATCATATGCAAAAAAGCAGCGCCGGTTAGGAGTGGTGAATTGCTTGAAATCATTTGTAATGGTCGTGAGCAGTTTGATCGTTTCCCCAGCCTTTTGAAGCCGTGTGATTTGTGCTGTAAAGCTAATGCTGGCAATAAAGAACCCATGCCTATCTGTTAATCAGGTTGAAGATGGCAGCTGTTTCACATCAAGAGGATTTTAAGACAAAAGCAGAATAAAATACAAGACAGACAGAGAAAGGAAAATTGTATTCTTTGTCAGAGGCTAAAATTAATTGTGATGATTTAAACAATTCCAATGATGACCTTTGTGTACGCCGAACAGATAGTGGGGAATATTGTGTTACATTGATGAAGCATTGATACAATCAGCTTCAGGATTCACTGAATGCCTTGAAATCCTTTCTAATTCCTTTACTTTTCAAAGTCTCTAACATTGAGAAAGTTACAGGCTTGTCCTTTGTTGCCACAGCCTTCAAAACGGCATTAGTTATTGTGGCTTTTTTTCCTAGAGTTATACAAGAATAAAGGTTGTTAGATATTATCTTTCCGTCATTTAAAGCAGGTTTGGGGATTGGGGTTTTTTAGCTTTTTTTTTTTTTTTTTTTTTCATTCTAGCAGGAGATTTCTGTGATTTGTTTTAATTATTTCTTCATTTACATCATGTGCTGACCTGATAAAAAGGAGAAATAGGAGAAAGGGCACTTCTGTATTTTAGCTGAGATGAAAAAGAAGTCAGAGAGAGCTCAGAATTAAAATGCAGCATTTCGGTGGGGGAAATCCTTGTCTCGTTGCAGTCAGTAAGAGTTTTCTGTTGACTCCAGCAGAGCCTAGATGTACTTGCCCTGTGCACGAGGAAGACCTGTGGTGTGTTGCTTCTGATTTGAGTAACTCCAGCAAAGCTTTCTTACGTTGGTTTTACCACACCAGGCAACTACCTCTAGATGCGTTATCCTGGTTTTAGCGCTCACCATTCACAGACTGTACAAGGTGCCATTTTATTACTATTATAAGGAATATTATTTCATTCGAGCAAAGATAAAGCAATTAAGCCATACTGGTAAATATTTAACGTACTCATTTTGTCTTTCCCTTCCTTACCCAAAACCAGCTCTCTGGTTTCTCTGTATGGAGGGACTGTTCATTTTGTGGGTAAATGAATTATAGAACAACATCTATACCAATTATATACGACAATATCTATATAACAAAAACAATTATAACTTCTGTCTGCCTAACACATCTAGTCAGTGTCTTGCAATCAATGTATTTTGAAACTCGCCTTACTGTTTAAGAAACCTCAAACAAGCTCAACCCCACCATATTTTATCTTTTTGCTTCCACGGCTTGTACACAGCCGAAGGCTAAGACAGGGTAAGATTATAACATTATTGACAGTTTTCCTGTGCACCGAGACGTTAGCAGTTCTTAGTCGTGCAGTATCAGATATAGCAGGCTTTCACCAGAACTTTAAATGGATACCGGTGGGAAGGGCACAGGCTCACTCTTCAATGAGACCCACAGTGGTTTTTTTAGTCCATGAATGTCTCAAGATTACAGACTTTATGTTCATGGTGGTTTTAGATTTTTTTAAAGAGGGCTTTTATGACTCTCTCTGGGTTTTGTAGAGTTGGACAAAGGCACCTGGTTTTGCAGATGCAGGGAAGCGAATAAATAGTCCTAATAAAAATCTTAAACACTCATCAAGAATTTCCTGAAATGTTTCCTCAGTAACATACTTGACACTTATTTGCATTTATTTACTCGTGCACGCAAAAAACCATGTCGCTGAATACCTGCACTGTGCTCTGTCTTTGTGCAATTTACAAATTTACTTTGTACAATGTACAGAATTACAAAGAATATCACACGTGCAGTCTCGTGGATGAAAAAAAAAAGCAGCAAAGGTCACTAAATGTTATCAACGTACAATGTTTTGTCTTACAGGTTGCTAAACAGATTTAGAATATGCTATCCTTAGTGCAGAACCGCGCCCTGGTTAAGCACTAAAGACCCTTTTTGCCCTTTTGTGTCACTATCTTATTAATAGTGTACTCCTTTAGATGTTCGTATGGCCATTCAGATGCTTTGGTGTGTCATTTTTTACTTAAATGAAATACGTTTCTTTTCGTTGCCCTGTTTTGTACCACTCTGTTGCTGTGCCTTAGTAGAGCTATCTACAACTGTTACTGTAGCTGAATACATGGGCAATTATTTTCAAACAGCTGGAAACTTTTTAAGGCTCGTTTTTCTGCTCTGCAAGGTATTAGTAGGTAGCTCTTCTTTCATGATGGATTGCGTGGCCCTGCCTTAAGACTACCTACATTTTCAATCTCCTTTTGCTTATACTTAACAGTGAAAAGGTCTGTAACTTGAACCACACAACTATCAGGTTCCACACAGGAGCCTCACTATTTGGCAAATTATTTGCCTTTGTTGCATTCATTTTTGTTTATAAAATACTAATTACCTCTTTTATTGTTTGAAGAGATTAAAAGTTAATAGGAGAAACTAAATAAACAGAATGCCATTCTGCACAAACTATATAAGCTGGTAATTAATTTCTGGCCTCCTCTGAGCTAATTAACTCATATAAAGAAATGAAGTTAATGAACCATAATTCTAGTCATACAAGTGTAGATACAAGCAGTTTGACTTAATGAATTAATAAGATATTTCCTTTCTTAGAGGGTTTTCAATTGTGTTCCTAGTCTGTAGGCCCTCTTAATGTTTCTTTCTGGCTAAAATATTTAATAAATGGCAGGGCAACCTGGAGATGGGACTTTGCAAATTTTACTGTCATGTAGGAGACCACAATTTCAGAGCAAACAGGGAATTCTAGCTCAGCTGGGTGATGAATCTTTGCTACAAACCACAGATGTTTCACTCCGATTGGAGGTGATGGACTAACCATCTTAGACTGAAAAGTAAGTTTCCAAAAATACAGTCACTTTGCTTTGTCTGGATTGAGGCACAAATAAAAATGAAATAATTACGGATTCTAATGATATCCCTTTGGCTGAGTGAAGGGATCGACTCTTCGTTTCGTCTGCTGACGACCTCATTTATATCAGCATTTCATCTGGAATTTGCACTGGTATCGGAGCGTACTGTAATCAAAACTTGAGTTGGATGTATAATTCTTAGTTAATCCTGGGGAACAAAATCGTTTCTCTCATTCTCCCCCATTTCTTCGGGAAATTAAACTTACTTTGCCTGTTTTCCCACGGTACCAATACAATGTTAGTTTTTACCAGACTAAATTCATACCTCATCAAATAGACCCTGCCCTAAAGAGAATAATTTATCCAGTGGAAAAGTCTTTGGAAAACCGTGTCTCTTTGGCTCTCGTTTGCAAGCCGTGCCTTCTGTAAAACTTTGCTATGATGATAGCCAAACGGAGCCGGGTCATGCATTTATGAACTGGAAACCAAGCAAACTTCCGGAGAGGACAGTTTTCTGCAGGACCGACTTTCCATTCTTACCGGTTTTCCCTAGTTTCATGAGAGGAGATCGGATTGTATAGATTACGTTATTCCTAGTATTTTACAGACATTTTAGGATTACCTAACAGTCTTCAAAACAATCCTCCAAAGGTGCTGCTCCTGACACTTTAAGAGAAAGAATCTAAGCGGGGTGGTGGTAGGGAAATAACATTTTGAGGTTGATTATTCCCTTCATTACTGGAAAACAGAACATGTTTAGATACGTGGTATGAAAAGTGGATCTTCATGACTCAGTGAAAGTTCTCTGTTGATTTCAGATGGATTTCCATCCCTAATCATTTCATAAGAAGTAAATAAAATAGGAGGTAAAAAGTCTTTATATAAATTTCAATACCACGCTGCTCTATGCCCCTATATTCCTCGCTTCTTTTTTCCTTTTAGATGAAAACTTCTCTCAGCCAATTATTATAAACATGTCATTTACCTAAGTGTCAGCAGTCTCTGTTTCAGACCTTTACCCTTGGATTGTGACCAGGTGATCAATTTTGTTTTCCTTGGGCCTGAAAGCCCAGCTGACACAGCTTTAGAAATGTATTTCATCTTGATTTAGTAACTTTCATTTATCCATCTCCATTATTTACTTAGATGCTAAGAGTACATCCTTTCTGGGCTATTTGTTTCTAATTGATGAGGTAGACACACATAAACATACTGCAGTCACTGAAAGTAAACAGTGTCTGGCTGCTGATAGTCTCTACAGAAAATGACCAGTATTTTTTTAGATGGAAAAAAAAATCTCATAGATGACCATGACAGCACTTGTTATTAATGAAAACAGCGGCCGCTTAGTACCAGCATGCAATCTAATTAAAAAGCACCATTCCAATAAAACCTGTTTCAAAGCAATTGGTCAATATAAAACCCACGGAGGAAAACTTAAGAATGATAAAACGTGATTTAGCTAAAGACAATATTGGTGCATCATTTCAGGTTTTGCTCAAATAAGAATGAAATTTCTGTGTTTTTTTGGCTCCTGAGTCCAATAGGATTCTGGCTGTTACAGATCTCAGTTACTACACACAAATATTGTGTTTATGCAAATCCATACATAGCAGACTCAGAGCACTGGCAGTATCACACGAGGTTCTACCAAAGTCCATATGTGGAAGATATCTGCAACGAAAACTCTACAGGAGCTTTATGAGGAGACAGCACACATTCTGAGCATCGATAATAAGCTATTGCGCATTATCCCAAGGCCCAGTTTTAGCCCTCAGGATAAGTGTGTGTTTCACCTAGAATGAAAATTTACTCATTTACGAAGGAATTTAGGCTTGTGCCCTCGCTGAACACAGTAGGTTTTTTAGGAAACAAATAAGGTTATTTTAATCCTTAATTCCTCGTGGTGGTGCATGAGATGCCAATGGTTAAAAACTCACATTCTGCCTGACAAGCAACCTGTACTTTCGAAAGGACAACCAACAGAGTGCTATCCAGAGCAGTCTTCAACCATAACCAGATGCCTCCCAGTGTTTTTGAATGATCCTGTCTTTGTCAAATCAAATTCTTCATTCCACATCAAGCCAAACCAGAAAGTTCAGACATTGCCAGAGTTCATCCTTGATTCAGAACACAGCAGAGGAATATATCATGCTCTAAAAGCTGCTGATTAAAAAACCATTAGATGATTTTCTTTTGTAGGCTTCACTGCCACTAGATGCCTGCTACAAAATGCTTCCCACCCTTCTGTCTTCAGTCCTTTTTGAGATGCAACATAGTCCTAAAAATACGTTACTGGGCATGGTTATGCTCAGAGCTTAAACTGCAGATTCTGGAAGCCTAGTCCCATTTTTAAATGACAGCTTTTAAACTTTTATATGTATTATACCTAGTCGGGTGATCCTTCAGAAAAGGATGTTTTCAACTTAACGTTAGTGGACAGTATGAAAAATCATCCATTTGATGGGTAAAAGTAAATCCTAGTGTACTTGACATGAAGTGCCTGAGCAAGGTAAAATTAAACTGTGGCATCCCATCTACGCTATGAATTAACATATGCGTGTTCTGTACAAAGACTGTATCTTTTTTTCCTTGGTTTGTTTGTAGGCTTGGTTATTATTAAAGTCTAAAGCCTATGTTTAAGACTGTGCAAGTTAATACTCTTGAATTAACTTTTACCTTGCATTTTTTCTCTAGTCCATAATCAGATAATCTATGAGCAGGACTGTCTAATAATTTTTAATTGTAGGAATTTTTTTAATTATCTAATAGCATTTCATAGCCCCAGCTCTTACTTGTGTGTTGTGAAGGAATTATTTCATATTTTGTGTCCTGTGCTATACTCTGTATAGTCTGTTCTACTGCCAGATAGATGGCATACAAGTATTGGGGTACTTTGGTTTTGTTAAATACTTTAATAGGAGTGAGGAGAATAAAAAAAGAGACAAGCATTCCTGCAAGGTGATAGTCAGTGGCTGGGTTTGCAGAAGTCGTATTACCCTGTCTTGCTGCTCTAGCCATGCTCCTGTTCAACAGTCTGTTTGCTGTGAATGCCTGGACACTTGAGCTGCACTTACAGACTCGAGTATTCAACTCCAAATCATAGCACAAGCAGCTCACCTTGTGTAGCTGCTGTGTGACACATCTCCACTCTCCTGGGATTAGATACTTCTGTGCAGAAAAGTTCCCATAGTTTTGGCACAGGGAATAATTTTACAGCTCGTGATTACCAGATTCCTTTGCCAATGGTTGGCCATCAGTGAGAATGGGGGGAATAATAAAAATGGTTATGACCATTACTGGGAGAACATAGTTTTAGCAAATTAAATTGATGGTAGAAGATAGCCTTAGTGACAAAAACATATTAATGCTGAGATATAAAGCACAGGGTCCTTCCGCATTTTCATTATCTTCCTCTGAGGATTTACTGTGCTATAAATGAGATTCTATAGAAAATCCACCCATATATAACAATTCATAGTGTGATGTCAAGCATGCAAGGATTAACACTGAAATCATTATATCTATATTTTAATCATAGTTGTAATCAGCTAGAGTTACGTAATTTTGATTTTTCTCAGTCCATTTTTAATACTGTGGTCGCTGTATTAATACTTTTTTGGGTGTTGAGAGGAATAGCAAATGGTTTCTTAAATTAGAGAAAGAAAAACATTGAATTCTTAAGCAGATAAAAAAGGCTTAAATACATCATGATTAAACCATATGTCTTGTACGATCATCTCTTAAGTACTATAAGTCTTTACAGATGTACTGACCTCTTGGATTCCACAGCACAAATGAATCCCATTGCAACTGTGATATATTAATATTTGTCAAAGTCCTCCAAATTGAAAAGATTTTCTTTTCCTAGTACATGGGATTGCTTAGTTGAAAATTAAAGTTCTTGTACAAATAGAGCTGACATTTTGTTGCTTTCTATTCTGGGGAAATTTCTCTGTCTTTCTGTTAGATAATATTTGTTGCGTCGCATTTTCTATAGCGTGACAACAGTGGTGGAATATTCATAGTTGTTGGAAAAGGTTTGTTGCATCTTCGGGTGTAAATGTGGTTTAGAGTATTTAGGCATCCTAAAGCCTAGCGCTCACCTGCACGTGTAGCTTCTCTGACATAACCAAGAAATATGGGTAGAACACGCGCCGTTGCTGTTTTCATGCTTCCCACTTCGGCTAGTTCCATCACCAAACAACATAACACGATTTGGAGATGTTCTTTGCCTTGCACATGCCACTGAATGTTGTTTTTCCTTTGCAATATTGCCATTTCTGGGGGTTGTCTTAGACTTGGGCGTTAGAAGAACAGGGATAGAAATGGTGTCTGTCATTGCTACTGTTTCAGGCTCTCTGCAACCCGAGGACAGGTCATGACAGTGAACCTTCAAACCGCAGAAAACAGGTCTCTTTGAAACATAAATACTACAAATTATAAATAACAAAACTTTGCAGTCAAAAAACCAACCAACTCATTGGTGCAGTCCACCATAACCAGACCAATTCAACCCCTACTCCTTAACTCGTGGAATCGAGTTAAAATGAAACAGGTAACCCTGAAGCTTCTCAAATAATTGAGATAATGCAAACACTAGGCAGAGCTTATTTTCAAGCCACAAATTAATGTGATTTGTGAAACAACACCACCATTTGAGTTTCATCAACTAAGCTTTTGGTTTTGGAGTCATCCTCCAAACCTTGATATTGAAATAACAGACATCCTTATCATTTAATAATGATATTTTGAGCCTTAAGACTTGCATCTTTACGTACTTCTTTACACTTCAATTCTGACTTTTTAATCTCCTTTGAACTGAACAATGAGATTTCTTTAACATATTTTTCTTCAAGGAAAGTAGTAATTTTTTGTTGGATGCAGAATGAACTTTCAGTGCTACACTGCAGGAGACCTAAACTAAGGAGTTAGAAGACAGTTACTGTCTATATAAAGAAGTCTCTGCCTTGAACACACAAGGAGCAAATGTTGGAAAATTTAATTCTCAACAGAAAAAAGAAAGTGATCAGAAGACTGTGGATTAATTATATGATGGTCTCTGCGTAGCGTGCAAGAGTTGCAAGTCTGTGGGAGCAAGTAAGGCAGTTTGTGAGCTAAAGCTGTGAATTAACAGTTCTGCATTTAGTGGTGTGATTGCGATGACCGAGGAGGAGGATAAGGTTTTGTGTTGATTTAACAAAAGACTGTTGTGATCTGATAAACACAAGTGAGTTTTCTAAAATGATGGGTATAGCAGAACATACACAATGGCTAAATTACACCTCTAGGAAGAGATAGTGCATAGAGCAGCAAGTGCATTTGCAAAAAAATATCCGATGCCATTTAGCGGAGGGATGATAAGCATTTATAGAAAGGGACGATCACACATGGCAAAATAAGACATATGTAATGTAAACATTAGGTAATTGAATGCATGTCAAAAGATTTACATATTCACACAAAATTCTTTGTTATTCGAGTAAGTGTAGCTCTTGTACGTTGAGAGAGAATCTACAATAGCTACGTCAGTTATCCCAGTGATCCCCTGTCCTCCCTGTTAAAAATATTTGTGTGGCTTTTACTTTGAACTTGACAAGTTCTGGTTCCCAGCTACTGGATTTCTCAGAAATGGGGAGGGGGATAAAATCTTTCTCATCTTTTCCTGCAAAATTCATCTGTTACCTCCACAGAAACTCTTTGTCGAGTTATACTTAAATAGAACCGAATAGATGCATATAAAAAGAAACCTCTGTGTCTCTCCAAACCCATCATCAAAACCTGTTCATGGTGGAAGGCCAGTGGATGTGCTGTACACTGTGAAAGAAGAGGAAAACTCTCAGATGTTTAACATGAAAATACACACAAAAGCAAAACTTCACTTTCCACTTGGTCCCCCAAGCATGAATGGATCATCATCATAATAAGGACCATATGAAGCAGGTTTGCTTCTGTACAATAAAAATCAGTCACGGTCAATGGCTTTGAGTGCTGAGAGCAGGCAAGAGCTGACCAGGGGAGTTATGAGATATGATTATTCTAAGGGAGCGTTACAGATGGTACCATCTCAGTGGCTCTTCGGATAATTCTGACCTGCAAAATAGCATGCTGTGAAATAGGGTCAGATGTAAAATGATCACGTACAGATCCCAGAACACACACTATTACTGTGCAGATCGGTGGGATCCCGGAACAAGAGCACTGCCTTGCTATGTGGTGTGGAGCCACTTCTCCTGATTCCTACTTTGGGTATCAGTAATCAAACTGAATTAATTCCTAATGGAGTTTAATACTTTATAAGAGGTGGATAGATTCGCTTATATACCTTTTGGTTATTACAGTCTTCAGAAGACAAGAGAAAGCCAGGATAAACTACCTGTGATTGTAGCTGTGCTGGGTATCATATTGGTATGTGAAGCTACTGTGGAGAAGACACAAACCTGCACGTTGAATAATTATGACAGAAAATGCCTGTATGTAAATCCTGATTAATTCACAAAGACAACAATTGCAAAAAATATGTGGGATGTTCCCTCAGAATCATGGTTCATCAGCCATGATTCTGAAAAAGCAGCAGCTAAAGTTGAGGAAACCCTATAGAAATCCCCGCTCCTTAAAATGAATAAACAAAATGACAACTGTATATTTACTTTACACCAAGATCAACAAATGTTGTTTACGTTATTAGAGTTCCTTTAAGGTACAAATGAGTTTTAGTAAGGCTACCAGTAGTACTTTCCTTTTTCAACTTATTGATCGTGGTCTAGAAAAGCAACAGTTCAGACTTAAGGACTCTGTTACTGCACAAAGAACACCAGCAGTTTATATATCCAGGTCTCTTCTATTCTCAGAAAAAGACTGTGAAGTGTGCAAAAGAAATATATTCTGTTGTAGTCAACCACGTATGTTTATCGACGTATTCATGGGAGCTGAGTAGCAATGGAGTCTCCAGAAACAGCAATTGAAAACACTTTCCTGATGGCACCATTGGGACAATTAATTATTCAGTTTCACATGGAGAAAAACGTTAGTGTAGCTAAATGCAGACAGGAGAGAACACAACACTTAAAGTGTTTCTCATTTAAAGCACAAATACGCGTGCATAGGTCTAGTTCATTTTTTGTCAGCAAATATGCCATTTCCAGTATCATTGCTTGGTCAAAATAGATGTGTTATTGACAGAAGCTGAAAACCAGGTACTCAGTAGTGTAAATACATTTTCTTCCAAAGCTCTGTGTTTGCGTCTGTGTCATTTTCAAAGATGAAAAGCTTCTACATCACTTGTGAAAAGCATTTTGGATTTGGAAAGAGGAAAGTACTTGAGACATGCCATTTAGATTTCATATTAAAGCATAAAAGTGATGAACTGTATTCCAGTATAGAGATTAACAGCACTGCCTTGGGTAGTCAAAAGCAGGTAGAAGCACCTATAGAACGTTCTGATGGCTTCGTGTCATGGGATCCTAAAAGAAAAATGAAAGTGTGAAGATTTTACTACACAGGTTAGTCAGGAGATAACTAAATAACTAAAAATTCAACAAGTAATGGTATGTAGTACCCTTCAAAACTCAACACTGAACTCAGGTCCATTTCTTAAACACACAACAGATTCTGTATACAGAGCATATATACTCACATCCAGAGAGGTTACTACCAAAGTCTATTGCCAGAATCATAAATAATGATTACACTCCCTGGGAATGCAAAAAATACTATGCATAATAATGAAAGAACTAGTTCCTGCCACTTTCTCCCCACACTTCTGCAGTCAAGCAGGGCCAGCTTTAATTTACACGGGGTATTATCTGTTGCTCATAGAAAAACTTCACATATTTACAGTATTTTCCCGTGCAGAATAGAAGAACAGATAAACAGTCATCAGGAATTAAAAGAGTAAAAATTATGCTTTTTCATTTCATTTTGGTGCAGTAGGATTGATTCTAAACCCACTGTGGAGTGTTTTATAGTTGCTTACAGTTTTTTATGCTCTTTCCTACATGCTTTTGTATCTTCTCCTGCATAAGTAATCCCATTTCAATATTACACAGTTCAGCCCAATATGATCTGCCCTCAAGAACCATTTGGCTTCCTTTTTCAATGCTAAACTAACAGAAATCATACATCTGAGCTTCCAGAGCTACCACAGCAGCTGAATGAAATTTGGTTTATTTTTAACATTTTGAATCCTATATGATCTGGGTTGTAAGTCAATGTCAACACAGAATTTCCCAGAAATCTCTGTGAAATTAGATGTTCTACTGTTCTTTAAACTTTTTAAAGCTTCTAACTCAAATTATATATATATATCTATAAATCCAGGCTATTTAGCATTGGTTTATATAGCTATTTTGGCATTAGGAAAATAAGTCACTTAGTATGCGTTGCATTATTGTACTATTGTGCTGGCATCAATTTGTTTGTTTACTGATTTCAGCTAATTTAGCCAGTTTATAACATGTCAGAATTTTTCCAGGGGTTATAGAATACATGCTTTTTGGAGGCTTGCACAACCACTGATAATTAGAACATTAGCCCTTGGGTTGTTTCCTTTCTGTTTTTCCAAAAGGAATAAAAAACCACCTGGATGTATTAAAACACCTGGGTAATTTATATGGAACGCACACAACATACACATACACTTTCTTCTCCGAAACAGTAGAGCTTCTGTTTCCATGCTGGCAAGGAAATGATTGATATAACTAATGACTGATGAAGTAAAACCACTGGCTGTTAATAATTTTGAAGTAAGCTCGTGCCTGTTGTTATACAAATCAAGGGCCCGATTCCTCTGTGTATTCTTCATTTACACTGTGCAGAGATAGAAAATGGCATCTTAAATTGACTTTTCTGGTACTTCTATTAACGAAGGTTGCAGTAATGCATCTAAAACTACCTATTTTAGATTTCTACCACATATTTTCAAAGGGAAATTCTGCCTGGGTAAATGAATAACATTGATGAAAATTATTTTTAAAAAACCACATTTTTTTTCCAACTCAGTAGGGATTCTCGCTTTTGCAAATGAATTCTAGAACTTTTTAATGTGAAAAGACCTTTCTCCATCATATTCCTGAAGTAAATTTAGCCAGCAATCAAAAAGGCCCTAATTGCCACCCATACCTGTTGGGAGAAGGAATTGCTTGATAACTCTCTGAAATTTTAAATGACTGATTTGTTGAAAAGCAAAAAATCAATCTGAATTTGTAAATCACTTCCAACAAAACCAACAGTTTAATGATAGTTTGGAAATTAAGCCAGGACAAAGTACAGTCATGCCTGCTAGTAAACGAAGGAGAAAGTTTGTAAGAGAGGTGTGTGATTTCCTTTGAACTGGTTTCAAACGTGTAGTCTGTTTGCATTACGCTCAGTAAATTAAGTGTGGCTGCTCATGGATGTAGAAGGAGTGGGACTGGATCCCCAGTTTTTTTGAAAGACAGTTTCTGTATCTATTGGTAAAAGAGCACTGAATGGAAAACTTATTGGTAAAAAAACTTAATGGTAAAAGAGCACTGAATGGAAAAGTGTTTCAAAGCAGCAACAAGAACTTGGGGTGAGGAGAAGACAAAAATGCTTATCTCACTCTCTCTTTTCTGTCAAAGACTTAAGGCAAAGATGCTAAAGTGTTTTGTCTTGTCACCTTTCCTAGAAAAAGAAAATGATTGAAATCACAAAAATGATACATGGAACTTTCAGAGAAAAATTCCTCCTACGTATTCTTCCTAGGTGATTTATGACCAGTAATGAAGTAAACCAGGAATTGCTTCATCATTTTCTTCATACAGGATCATACAACACATGTTTGGACAGGTTGGATCGATGGGATGAGGTCAGTGGCATGAGGTTCTACAAGGCCAAGTGCTGGGTCCTGCACTTGGGTCACAACAACTCCAGGCAATGCTCCAGGCTTGGGGAGGAGTGGCTGGAAAGTGCCTGGCAGGAAAGGACATGGGGGTGCTGGTGGACACCCAGCTGCACTTGAGCCAGCAGTGAGCCCAGGTGGCCAAGAAGGCCAACAGCATCTTGGCCTGGATCAGAAACGGTGTGACCAGCAGGAGCAGGGCGGTGATGGTGCCCCTGAGCTGGGCACTGGTGAGGCCACAGCTTGAGCACTGGGTTCAGTTTTGGGAGCTGCAGGATAAAAAAGACATCGGGATGCTGGAGCGAGTCTAGAGAAGGGCAGTGGAGCTGGTGAGGGGTCTGGAGGACGTCTGATGAGGGAGTTGGGGTTGTTTAGCCTGGAGGAGGCTGAGGGGAGACCTTACTGCTCTCTGCAGCTGCCTGAGGGGAGGGTGTAGTGAGGGGGGTGTTGGTCTCTCCTCCCAGGTAACCAGTGATAGGA
>JAAGNO010024856.1:31366-48866 GCA_033439905.1 Ceryle rudis
CTTGCACCTTTTGACCTATCTCTTCTAAATCCATCCCTGTAAAACCCTGAATATTTTTTTTTAGAAATGGAAATGAGACTTCACTAATAATCGGGATTTATTACTGGGCCCATCTGCTGCCTCGCTAAGGTCAAAAGGTAAACCGCAGCCATTGCTGATGTCACCATCAAGGTAGCTAGTAGCAAATGGACCCTGACAAGTGTACTTTTAAAAGAATATTGTGGCAAGAGCAGTCTGAGCATGGAAGTCAAGCTGATAAAGAAAATAAAGTCCAAAATACTAAAAAGATGTCAGCTTTTAACCCATTAATCCAAGTGATGGAGCCCAGCTGTCAGTCTTATATCCGAGCAGCAGTCAGAAAGAAGAATGAGCTCCTATGCCCAGTGAAATGTAATCAGGTCAATCTCTCTGCAAGGAAATTCCTAGCACGTTGCATTTTACTGTATTCTTAGCGTCGACTCCTCAAAGGCACCAAGAAGTAAGAGTGGAAAGAGGCTGAAGACCTTGCCATAGCGTTTGCCATTTCTTCTTGACAGAACGGTGTTCCGTGAAGAGCCGTCAGCCTGGTTTTATTCCCCAGCTTTTAATTTTGGCTCACCAAGACCTGGCTCTGAGGCGTTTCTCTCTGTAGCTAAAGCCACATTTTCTGAGTGCAAGGGATAACCTCTGTCCCTGGCAACTGCAGCCCTCCTGATTTCTGATGCTGCACTAATAAGGATCATGGTTTTCCTTCTGCATTGCTCTGTGTTTTATTTAGGGTGATGTAAAGGGACTGCAGCTAAGGTTAAACTCTCCAGATAATTTTGTTGGTATGTTTTATCAGTTTCCGGGCAGGAAACTCCTTTTCAACTACATTTCCAGCTGAGAATAGAAAGTGAAAAGGGCAGAAAGACTGATGTGAGATAGAGCGGTCCTTTTTCCAGTGGAGATGGAGGATTTACCTCACAGTTTGAGAACAAATTAGAAACTGACAATGTGTCAACAAAGAATTACTTGCTTTGTCTCAGCTAATGTTTCAGAGAGGTTATCTATATCCATGCAGCAACACCGCAAACAAGCAGCAGGTTGCTGACAACTGATGTAAATAGCTACAATTCCTCTACTCTCAGGGTCATGCATTACCAGCGTCATTTTCTTCTTTCCATATCAAGCAGTTGGTGGAGATAGTGATTTGTAGCACATATATACAAATGAATACCTAATCAACAGAGACGTAAAGGAGATTTTTTTTTTTTTTTCTGATTTCAGGTGCCTCTGCTCCATCAGCAAGTACTCATGGTCTGCAAAGACTCCAACAATTTATTTATACCTCCCGAGGGCAGGATGAGGAGTGAAAATGCAAGACATGGGTAGGTGGAAGCTTGTTTAGATTAGACCTTCAGCTCTTTTGCTTTTCCACCTTGCATATAAGGACATAGAATAATCTAAGCTTACTTTTCTTCCCAGGCAAGCAGCAAGAAGAAAGTACAGTGGCATTGACTGCAGGTGATTAGCGGTAAGCCCTTCTTACTAAGCTCTCTTTAACATTTAAGGTGATGATGACTACAATTTAAATTAAGACTCTCTCTTGCGTGGATGCTACATGCTTTCCTTCAGTGTTTGATACCCCATTGAGTGTTTTCTGCTAATGCCACTGCTAAAAATCCAGAACTGATCAGTTAAAGCCAGCTTCATCTCCAGACAAAACTCTTCTTACACACCTTTCTACCCTCCCAATCCTAATGCCTGCAGACAAGTATATTCCATGCCAGCTTTAAGGACCGGTTACCACAGATACGTATCCAGTGATGACACTCTTAAGCGGGCTGTTTTCAGAGGAGAAAGTGTGGGGTTAAGGTTAGCATGAAGGAGAGTAACTTAGGAGCATGTGGAAACACTGAGGCTTGGAAGGTTCCCTCCAGTACTGCTGCTCATTGCACCAGGGTAGCTGAAGCAGCAGTACTTGGGCCTGCCCGTTGTGTAGTCCAGCACATGCCGGCACCTGCCAGCTCCTTTCTCCTTCTAAGCCTTCCCCATCCACCTGGTTCTTCAAAGTGGTCTTTTTTTGCATCCTCTTAGTGCAGCTCTCTGTGTTTAGGAAGGGAAGTGACTAGAAGTTCTTAGCAGTGCACTGCCATTTCCCTGCCACTCTGAAGTGGGTTTTGCTTGTTAAGGCTCAAATCACCAATCTGCATCTGAGGTGGTTTGTGCAGGAGTACACATGATAAATGTGTTAAATACAGGTCAGCTGCTGGAGACTGAAGTTGGATAATCTTGGGGGATTTTTGAAGCATTCCCTTTAAATGTTTTGTGCTGCCACAGTGTGTGAATCCTCTTCCATACAATACATACATAAATTACTGAGAATGAAACTGTCCCCTGAAAAAATGAGAGTTTTAAAAGTAGAGTCTAAATTCAGTCATCAAAGTGGGAAAGGTTAAAAGTCCTGCTTCCAGTACCAATTTCAGCACAGCCTTACCTTGGAGCTACCCGAACACCTGGGTTGTTTTCCAGTGTATTTGATTCTCTAGAATAAAAGTGGTCTGCAAAGAAGCCTTAAGAGCAAATAAACCAAATGAAAAGCTAGTCACAGTGGTCAGGTTGTCACTCATGGAGGTTACATCTGCCTCTCTCTGGGCAAGGAATAAGTACAGCAGGAGCAGACAGAGGGCAAATTTACCCGCTGGTACCTCACCTATCTACCTGCGCTTAGAGTAGAAGTAAACTGCCTCTAGAGACAGTGGGGTATTTCAGTCTCTGTTTGTTTGTTCCTTGGCCTCTGCTGAGGTTAAAACTGTGCCAGCTGCTGATAACTCTTAACGGTGTTTTTCTGATACAGAAACCTATTCACCAGAGATCATAATGGGAGTATCGGTGCTTAATACAAGTCCTACACAGCTATCAGATATTAATGGCCTTTGGTCTGTATTGACCTCACAGGCCAGAGAGGGAGAGGGAGAAAGAGACGATGGCTGCTTGGCTGTTTATTTCAGTAATACAAAGATGTGACAGATTTGAAAAGGCATTATGTAAACCTTTATCTCTCTGAGGTCATTAAGGGAAAAGCCATTCACTTGTTTTGAAATAGAGGGAAAAAATAAAACCAAACACAAAAATACTGTGCAATAGATGAACACATGTGCCTTGGGAGGAACACAATTTAGACTCAGAAGCATCATTGTACTTCTCACAATTACATTTGTTCACCTGCTTCTTAAGTGTACACTTGTGGCTTGTTAACAAAATGGAATTGTTTGCTATAGAGAGGCTCCTAGGTGCAAAGTTAGAGCTAGCTTTGTATTTTTGTCCTCGTGTTGTACTACGTGGCAGGTTTTTGAGGCTTTCTTCCCATTTTTAATGTGTCTTCTTTGTTTTCTTCGTAATTATGGTAACGGAATCTCTTAATCCTACTTTGTCCTTCAAATAAACACGGCAAAACTATCGATTCAGGTGAATGAGGCACAGGTATGCCTTGTAGGCACTCCGTAAAGAATGCTTTACCCGGAGTCAGCCCACGTTATCCAGTGCATTGCTGTAATTGTGCTACATTAGGCAAATTCACTACACTGAATAGCCCACATGCTCACATTGCCACCTGAGTGGGGTGACATTAGGTTGTACGCTTGGGTTGTAATAAATAACAGGCAAGAAACAAAACCCCGTTAGTTTAAGTAGGTTTGCTAAACAGAACTTTTCTGCTCTTTTCACTCTCTTGTTTAATCGTGACTCTTCATTTCTGCATTTTACTTCAAAGTAGAAAAAGACGGTGAGAGAGTTTTCCGCTGTTGTCGTTCAGGTCAATGAGGAGTTGGTGTAATTTCTTCATTCTTCTTTGCTTCCTCCTCCTCATCCCTTCTTTTTATAGCAGCGGTGTTAATGCGTGTGAGACCCTGTGCTCCAGCTGCAGACAGTCATTTGTCGAATAACTCTTTTGTGTATCAGATCCTCGATCTGTAATTTTTTGGATCAAACAGTCCCATTGCTCCTCTGTGTGTTTGTAACGTCATTCAGAGTGTTGTGAGGCACTGGCACCATTTTTGATCAAGTCCTCGGAAGACATTACTGAACCTTTATAGCCTAAACGATGGGTATCTAAAATTAGCTAAAACTGATAACTGTTTTACGTTCTCCGTGATTCTTTTATTTTTCCCTCTTTAAACTCTTATTTGTTTCTCTGACTCGATATTTCAGTCTCTCATTTCTTAACTTTTTACTGCCCTGTACTCATTTGTTTCTATGTGCTAAGAGGAAGGGCTCATTATTTATTTCCTTTTAGCAACCGGTTGACAAAATTTAAGTACTATAAGACTCTTCCTTTTTTATTTCCATTGTAAGAGCATCTTCATGGACTTAAGCCTACCTGTCAAAGTGCAAAAAAAGTTGTCATTCAAACAGAAGATTACTGTCCAGAAGATTGGTTAAAAAAAAAAAAAAAGAGTGTGCTGTGTATCAAAGCTCTTCAAGATCAACAGCCAACTTCTTCTCCCAGATCATTTCTTAAAAGGCTAGTGATTTGCAGAGTCTGTCATATAAAATTGATGACTCAGTTGTGATGACCTTCTCCTACCAGAGACTGCAAGTCCAGTTGTATCATCTGTAGCGGTGTTTTATTAAGACTGCGGGTCCAGTTGTATCATTTATAGAGACGGTTTAATTAAGCCTGCAGAATTTTTTGCTCCAAAACAATACAATGATACGAAACTCTTGGGCAGCAGAATTGTAGAGCAATGAAATATTGTAAGTAAAGGTGGAACGCGATGATCTGTAAAACTTGATAAGAACCCTTCTACCGCACTACATGTTTCAATTCAATTGGCTGTTCTTGGATCAGACTGTGTTAGAAATCCTCCTTTTGTGTATGAAATCACCGACTCCCTGTTGTCTCCCAACAGCCCTCTTCCCACCTCTTTCTCCCACTTCTTCAAATCTGGTTAGCTAGTCATAAAGCTTATGAAAGCAACACCTTTGAGGAAAGCACATAACTGCTGATTATACTATTTATTTCCTTTTAATGTGTCAATAAAAAGGTAATTACATTTCAATTGTTTTTAGAGTTATAATTGACTTGGAGGAAAAAATTTGCCTGCTGGAACCAAAACTCAGAGATTAAAGCAAAAAGAAAAAACGATAAACTTGCCATTTTCTTCCAGACAGAAGTCTTTGCTATTAAAAAAATCAATTAACAAATTCTTTGAAATAATGCTTTTGAAACCAGAATGACCATAACTTCTTCTAAAAGATGTTCTTCCAATAAATGATCAGAATTACATCCACGTCAGGATAGTTATATTAAAGTGAATGGCAGGAATATATTTGAAAACCCTTTGTTATTGCTGCTGCATCTAAAGTCAGTTGAAATGGTGGCTTTTGTATTGCCATCCTCTGCCTTCTCTCAACTTTTCTTGTGCTTTTTAAATGAAAATACTGTGGAGATCTTCAACTGAGCCACATCTTACTGACACCGGTGTGTGTCACATGGTGTCACGTGTGGCAGTCTCAGGTTAATGGCAGGTTTTCTCTTCATCTAGTTGTTAGCCTTTTTCTTCCAATAGATCTTAATTTTTATCAGCATCTTAATACACAGCGGTCCTTGTGGTGCCACAAACTCTTTTGTGTTTGCTTCTAAGAGTCTTACTGTTCTTTATTCCATATATGAGGAAGTGATTCCTACAGCACTCGTGCCTCCTACAGCGATGAAGCCTTGTGATGCTGTTCATTGTGGTAGGCAAGCACATTCTGCTCACACTTGAAAAAGTTTGTGATTCTGCATCTTGTAAGTAGGTTGCCTGTAGGCAGTTTTCTGTATTTTAATGTAGCATTTGGTGATGGCTACTGAGGTCTGACTGTTTCCTCAGAAACACCAGCTCGCTCTGTGAACGCTGTCAGAGCAATATGCAGGCATTTCCAGGCTCTAGAAGATCCCCCAATTACTATTTTTTACAGCCTCACCAGGTCATTTCTACGGATCGAGTTTTGATGGCATTGGCCACTTTAACACTTCTAAGTCTCCTAAGAGTGGCTCCAGAGCATCTTTTTATTAGTAGCAGTAGTTTATGAAACTGAGTGGCATACATTCAGATATCAGTTGCATCGAGAAACCTGCCAAGAACTTCACCTCTGTGCTTTAATTCGTGCATGAAGTAGAGAATCTGCAAATATTTTGAATCTTGCCTGATTTAAAGCAAACTCAAAGAAGAATAAATAGCATTTCAGAAGGACGATAAAGAACTATAACTTAAGGGAGAAATATGCCTACTGAATATTTCATGGGTTTATGTGTCTATCTGTCCAGCACTGGTGTAGAAAACGCAAACACATGAGTGAGTGAGCTTGAGAGTGGCACTTTTTGACAGAGTTAGATGCTATGAATGGAGTCAATCAAGTGGGGAGTGAAAAATTCATTTTCTGACAGGGGTGTCAGCAGAATCATCAGGCACTGATGACAACAAATCCATAGCTGGAGAAAAAACTGACAGGGTGGAAAACAAGAGACTGTAATACTTTTCAGCTGTCCAGAACATAATTTCACAGCAATTATTGCCCCAGCTGGTTTTACTAACAGCAGGTCTTAGATGCTGATCTTGTTACGGGGCACGATGTGCAAGAAATAAAACAAAAGTGGGGAAAAATGCTGCGTCACGGGAAGGAAATATTCTTTCTCCTACTGTAAGCGCTGAGGAGGATGAGGTCAGCAGAAGAGGACTGCTGTAGATTTTAGAAGAATCTGAAGAGTGTTCTTGACCTATTCTGAGGTTAACTCAACAGAACCTATTGGTTAGTAAATCCATAGGTATGGGATTTCTGATTTACATAGCTGTTATGCTTTGGTTTATTAAAGTGAGCCAGGCTAAGTTTACAACAAAGGAATAAGGGGATGGAGATGTTTTAAAGCAGTAACTTTTTGTTGTTTGTTGTTCACATGTTAAGTGCACTCTGTGGACTAGAGTGACGAGGGTCCCATTTCAAACACAGCATGGAGTGGGTGATCTCGTCAACTGTAAAATGAAGCCATAAGAGCACAGCATGAAAATGTATTAGCAACAGTTAGATAAGGGAGACCTCAGCAAGGCGTACACACTTTCAATTGGTGAAATAATGCTTGTACAAATTGTTTTTGGTACATTAAGTACCTTTCACAGCCAAAATTAAAAAAGAGACGAAAAAAAGTAGATGGAAATAAATAAATAAATGAATGAATAGACACCGAATTGCACATGCAAAGCCCAGAACTGGTTGGTCGTTTGTTTTTTTTTTTTTTTTTCCTCTCACAAAGTAATTTCACGCAGAATTTTTTTATTGAAATTGTTTCCCAAGTTGACAGATCTTGTGTACAATGATAAATGACAAAGTGCTATGCAGCTGTCAGCCTGTGCTCAGGGAAATCGCACAAAAACTCCCCAATAATAATAATAAATATGCGTTTCTCCAAACAGAAGGTATTTTAAGCTAGTAAGCACAGTGGTGTAGTAAAGTAGTATTAAACAGCAGTGAGGTGAAGCTGAGAAAAGATTTATATATTTGTACTAATCTAGCAGCTCTTTACTGGCTATGACATGCTGACAAGGAAACAAGGGTTATGAAAAATGATCTGACATTGTGCTGCTAAAGCTATGAATTTCAAAGTGCGGAATAGTCTGTGGCTTGCCAGGATTGAATGCCTGAGTTATTTCAATGACTGTTACAGAAAAACTAGGACTGTGAAAACAAACTGTAAATGCATTAATACCATAAGGAAGCAGTTAAGTCAAGTGACACAGATGACAGTAGCATGTCTTTCTGGAAAGTTATAGAATTTGAAACAGAAGATTAAAGGTGCTCAGTCAGTTTAAAACATATTTAAAAAGCAGCCCTCTCTGTTACGAAGAATAGTCACATAACATTGCCAAAAGAACGCTGAAGAGCACGTGGTCCAAGTCATGTGCCAGGTCCTAAAATAGGCTGAACACTTGTAGTCAAGAGGACTTCTAGACTGTAACACAAGCTGGGTGTCTAAGACAGACTTGCCCATGGGTCTCCGTATTTGAACCCAAAGTCAGCACTTCACTGAATAGATTACAGAGTGTGTCTTAATAACACACAACACTGTTGTCTCATGTATGTTGCTGAGGCCGAGATGACAGTCTCTGCTGTGGAATGTTATTTATTCCATATAGAAGACAAATTTTGATAGTTTTCATTTTCTTTTCAGCTGACAGTTTTGAGTACCTGAAAATGCTATTGTGTTTCATTGTTCTTTGGCTCCCGTAGGAACTAAAAATATTTCTTGGCATCGAGCTACTTGTCTGCAGACAGTTTTGGAGATTGATACTGAACTCAGCTAAGATATTCTTCAAGTTCAGCATAGTGGGAAAAAGAGCATACATCATTTGCAAGAACAACTACAGCTTTTAAAGAGCCAGTCAGAAAGTCTCTGAAGGAGACTAGTTAAATTTTGCAGTCGCATTAATTCTTCTCAGGGTTTTACTGCAGAATGGAGCTTCCTTTAATTTCCCTAAGTTTTAAAAAATAAATTAATTTTCAGTGATTTTTCTGACAAATTATATCTCGTTAATTAACAAAACAGTGCAAGAGAGTTCATCTACTACACAGGCTGTTGATCAAAATGGATTAGAATCAATTTCTTTTTTTTTTTTTTTTTTAATTAGGAAGTAAATGTTTAAAAGCCTTTTAACAAAAAAGGTTAAAAATTGGTTTACACCAATGACAGCCTCATGTTTTCTCCCAATCATTTCCTCTTTGGGGTTTTAAGGATACTCTGGTGATCTGCTGCTGGTTTGTCTCAGAGAGGGGAGATGTCTTTGGCAACAAAAAGTCACTATCTTTGTGAGGGGAAATGACCGTCATCTGTTTAGCCATTGTGGCCTCAGCCATGTATGTGAGAGCAATGTTTTAGTACGTTTACCAAAGAAATAAATGTATAATTAGATAAGCAAAAAAAGAAAAAGGGAAGGAAGAAGGGAAGGGAAATGGGTAATATAAATACAAGAAAACAGGAATGCAATATATTTATGACTGTAGATGATCCAGTTATTCCAAACACGAGCTGTGATTGGTATTCTTATCACTAGAGAGTTGAAATAAATGGCTAAATTAACTTTCTAGAGTCAGTTATCTTTAACAGTGTGTGAAACCACGTGTTAATGTATGAATTTGCATACATCAAAATTACAAATGAAAGTTTTACAAACATTGTATTTCTCTTTTGCTTATTTCTTTGACTGATATCTTTCAAGAGACATGGAAGGGTCATACACCTTCATATTTTAGGACCTGCATGAACTTTAATGAGCTGATGATGCTTTAATGAGCTGATGAAGCTGATGAGCTTAGTTTTGAGGGGTTTTTTTGATTAGCCGTGTGCATTCCCTGATATCCCATTGCAATGGGATATTGTAATGGGATGCAAAGACAGATAAACTGGAAAAAACCCCTATGTGATGCTAGTTTCATCTTCTATGCCAATTAATAACTCATAAAATGGCTTGGATGAGTTATGTTCCCTTTTCAACAGATTTGTGGTGCTCCTGAAATCTTATGTGCATGCCTCTCAGTCCTCTATAGATTATTAAATTCTACTGATTTCTGGGTGAACCACAAATAAGAATTGAATTTTAGACTCAAACCAGTAAGAAGCTTTAAGATAAAATAAGGGGTCTGTTCATGAAACATATCTAGGATGAGACCACATCCACTAAAAACAAGGGATTTTTTTTTCTTGAAATTATTAGAACCAGGACTTCACTCCTAGACAAGAATCATGTATTTTAACAGCTCTAAAAATTATCATAGGAGCTTCATTTTGGCTAGGAGTCCTCCACTTGTGAGTTCTCACACGTTCAGTCATCGTTACAGATGAGGCCTTGATGTTACACTTGAGGTGTATGTCTGTGATCGCAGTAGTCCCTAGACCCAGATAAACTGAACTAACCACGACCTAAAGTGGCCTAAAGTTCCTTTCTGAGAGGAATGAACATTTTCTTTTACAGCAGGAGATAAAAGCCATGTATCCAGCTCACTAAAATATCAACTTGGCATAATTCTGACTTTAAAAACCTAACTGAAAGAGCAAAGAGTAGATGCCCTCAGGTGAAGAGAGACATGAAACTTTCCCAAACATTTGTGTTCTCTTCTTAAAATGGTTGTGTCCTTTCACTTGACTTAGTTCTTCCTCCATCAGAGTCCAGGTACCAGCAAGTTAGTTACAGGACTGGAGTTCTGTTGATCTGTACATACCAAAAGATTGTGAATAGAAAGCACAAATGCCTATTTTCTTTCTTTGGATCACTCAATCAATTTGATCTGGTTTTCTTCATTGCTGGCTCGCAGTGCTCAATACAAGAAAAAAAAGAAATGCAAGATAAAAGAAATGTTATTTCTAAAAGTCCAAAGATAAAGGCAGTTGTGAAATTCACACAGTAAAGCTTGGGGTTTTTAATCAGCCTTCGTGTGGTCCTGGCTTAATTGGGAAATCTGTGATTTTTACTTAAACTAAAAGAAAAGGATAAACCTCTTTTAATTCCCTCGAAGTCTAATGTGTTTCGCTTTCCTGTTCATGTAGATTCCTCTGTAAGCTCACATGAGATCTTTCAGTTCGAATGAGAGGTTTTCCTACTCCCTTTTACTGGGTAGATAACAATTTTCCTTCTTGCAGGGAAGATGCAATTTATTTGAATCATTGCTTGTCAATAAAACCACTTTCTAAAACAAGGGCCACAGTCTAATGAAAAGCACCTCCCTAATCCTGAAGTGTGGGGTGGCAAAGTAGAACTTCGTATTATCTCATTTGGACTGGAGCTTTCAGTGAGATTCTGCTGCTTTAAGAATGACGAACTCTACTTCCCAGTACTTGGAATTTACAGCAGCGAGGAGGTAACTTGTATTCGTTCTCAAGAATAGGGTGGGGCTGTTGGGGAGTAAAGAGATGTGTTGGCTTTCTTTTAATTACTTATTACAAAGGTTATCTCCATTATAGACCAGTGGGAATTTTTCTTAAGTCTTTCACCACGGCAAACTCTCTGAAATAGGTGTAAGAGTGTCCCTCTGTTCTTTCAGGGGATTAAACTCTACAACCTTGCGTTATACAAACCAAAGCCAGTGGCTTTATTCCACTGACTAAAGAATAAAGCCTACCTTTAGGTCAACCAGATCATTTCAGGTAGAGCCTGTGATTAAGAAATTCAAAGACAAGTTAGCCTTAAAATTAACAATCCAGTATAATCTAGTAAGTGAGCAGATTTGTTCTCTTCTTCTGATCTCCCATTTTCTCCTTTCGTCTCGTCCCTTCTGTCAACAGCCTTGCAACAAGAGGGAAATGGGGAGTGTTAGTGGTTCCCCTTGAAAATAGTGCTCCCACTTTAAATTCCAAAGGAACACCCATTCCCCTCGAGACCAAGTCCATCACTTCTTGCTGCATCGTGGCCAAGTCTCTAGTGTCTGGATCAGTGATAGCCCCACAGGCGGGGTCTTCTGCGTGACTGTGTGATGCTGAAATAGCAGCGTTTGACAAATTTAAAACTTGCTGTTTGTGCAGTCACTAAAAACTGCACCATTAGCTGGTTTTTCAGATTGCATGAGTGCAGATCATTAAATGTTATTACAGTATTAATTATTAGAAATGTCCTGTACTAGCCAAATTAAATTGGGATAGTCAACGACCTGCAAGTTCCCAATACCACGGATAATTTAACAAGATATCTGCCACACTGTGCAAGGTATCTTCCCATATCAGTCACTCTATTTCACACTAAATATCAGTTTCAGATGTTTCTATAAAAGTTCAGAGATTGGCTTATATTTGGTGCAAGGGTTATGTGGTTTAAGCAGACAATAAAAAAGACACTTGTGTCAGGATTGCGTCCTCTGAAGGACAGGAGTTAAAAATCTAGCAATAATTTGATGCCCTCATACAGCACGTGGGTTTAGTTTTAATAACCGCGTGTGTACATCCTGACTGCTGTCATAGTTTTATGTGATTTCGGTGGCTATTAAGCTCTGTTGAACTGATAAAAGAGTTTGAAATTAAGGAAAAAAAATTTTTTTACCTGTTATTGTTTGAATATCTATGAGAAGAACAATTACTAAATACTTTCTGTTGTCCAGAGGTGAATGTTTTTCCGTTTTTTTCTACAGCAGTTGCAATACCTCCAGCCAGGCAGAGGTCTCTTGTTGACCTCCCTACATCCATCTGGCTGAAAACAACAGTGTATTACTGCCTCTGTACTGTAGTTATGCCTGACAAATACTGCTTGGCAGTCTCGGATTCCAATCAAGCTGGGTTTGGTTAGTGGGACTTGCCTTTCATTGAATATAAATGTTTGTGTACAGTGACTGTCCAAGCACTGTGACACATTCAGCATGTGTTCAAGTTTTCAATTAAAGCTTGTCTTTAGCCATTTGAAGGTGCTCTTGCTTGGAAACGAAGCTCCAAACCAAAGGAGGAAAAGCAGATATATGAAAAGAAATTAAGAACTGTCATCAGCTAAACTTCATCTAAGTCAGGGCAGTTGGGTGACGCAGTTCTGCTTGTTATTTCAGGTAATGTACAAAGAGTTGACACAATAAAAGAATAAAAGAAAAACAGCAGTAAAAGAGAGAGAGCATCCTGGAATCTATTTCCTCTTTCCCTAGCTTTCTGCTCATTAAGGGGTACCTATAGCTGTGCCAACACTCGCACAACCACCGTCTAAAGAGGATGTTTACCCTTCCCTGGTGGAGCTATTGCTACGGTTGTGTTTAGCTAGGATCAAGAGTGAAGCTGGACTCAAAACCAGCTCTGCCAGTATTAACTTCCCGTGGTTAACTTCCTCTTGCATACTTCTTGTGGTATATGGCTTCTTTTACTGTCCCAGTGCCAGTGGTGCCACACTCTGGTGTGTGATTTTCTTAATATTGCTGTCGACCATTGTCCAGGAGACCTTTGATTTTGAAAGATTCCCAGGCAAAATCACATTTTTGAAACTTTCTGTGTTACTTGCTAAAAGAACCATCCGTTTGTTTGAAATGAAGGCTGAAAAGGTATTGCTCTCTCTCAGTTTGGTTACTTACTGGCAATGCAAGTTGATTCAGTGGCCTCAGAAAAAAACCACTAGAAGTGAGAAGGAGATAAGGATTGAGTGAGAGCCCTTTTTTTATGCAGTCCCACCCACTTCTTCCATCTCCCTTACCACTGCACTGACAGTTTTAGTATCTTGAGCTTGCCTTGAAGTTGTAACATCCTCTGGATGGCGGGCACTGGAGATGGATCTTTAGCTTTGACATACTCTACCAGGGCTATTGGCTGAGCCAGTGAAGTGTTGAACTGCCTGCTGAACATCACAGGGCAGCTATAGATCATGTATTCCTTCTCTTTCCTGGCGCATCAAACACCTGTGATGTATAAGTACGTCTGCAGTTTTGTGGTATGTTGAAACATCAGACACTACATAACAAGGTTTTCAGTAGCATCCATCCTGCATTCGAACATGTCAAAGACCACTTATGAACTTCATAGATTATTTTGCTCTTCTTTCATCTTCTGCTTGGACAAAGGAAGGTTTTTAATATGATTGCATCTATAAATCTTTCAAGCGTAGTGATAAAACTTTATGACAGGGTAGGTTTTTCATATCTAGTCAGATCAGCTCGATGGCAACTTAGAGAAAGCAGCTGAACAGTTTTATTTAGCTGACAAACTCTCATTAGAGGCACAGTGAAACTTAAGGTGACAGATTCACTCAGGAATAGAAGAGAAAAGGACACGCTTATTTACTCCAGTCCATTTGTTATGTTTCTATTCCTTTGCATTGTTTCCATAAGAGATAAACTTCCTAAGGATGAGAAAGGAAATATAAAACAAAAGAATCCAATACTTATCTAACAACCTCCGGATATCAGCAGACATGGGGGAAAATAGTTTCGTCTGTGTTGTTTTTCAATCCGGCCATATCAACTTCACAGACTGATCTTTACCACGCTCAGAAACCAAACACTGAGCAGACAAATCAGCACATGGGCCTGGGGGACTTGGAGCCCCACCGCTCTTTGTGGAATTCAGGAGTCAGAGATGTCCACTTCTGGGGAGAGGCACCAGATAGTGTAGATGTTACATTATTTAGCTATCCCTACAGGGCCCTTAATCAGGAAATCAGCAAAGTTCACAGAAACGGTACATTCCCAAGAAAAGGGATTAATGAGTCAAGGTTCTGTCTTAAAATGTAGTTTATTAGTTACGCTGGAACTTACTTACTTGAAAGGCATGTGGCCGAATATGGCACAGAAAATGGGTTTCATTCTGCCTGCCCAGTAAATTAGAAAGGTTCCCGCAGAGACTGTTCTCTCTAAATAATCTTACTTTTAAAATTGGCTGCTATAAAGGCGTTAATATAGTCTGATAAATTTAAGACAAATCCAGTAATTTTCATTCACTTTGTAACTGTGAAAGAGTAGAGAAGCAACCTGAAGTGAACAAAGGGTCAAGCAGCAGGAAATTTATGCTATGAACACCAATTCACACCTGTTAACTACTGTGACTAAGCAGCAGACAACACCAAGCATATCATTTAAATGGACTTTTCACAACTAGGTGTGCCATTAATTCACTGATTGGGGTCATTGAATCTGTTCCCTAGCAATTGTCCCAATTAAGCAGCGGTGCTATTTATCAGGGTGCTTATTAAGTTGATTTGTGAGCGTGTTTGTGTACCTTTACCTTCAACCTATATATATACAATAAACAGCTGTTTCTAACAAAAAAAAAGGATATTCCCACTAGTAAAAAATAAATAAAGAGTCACACGTGAGTGTGTTAATAATGCAGGGTAATAACCTCAGCAGAGAAAATGAGAGGAAAAAAAAAAAGAAACAAAGAGCCATTAAGTACAAATAAATCATTGGGCACCAAGAATATCTAATGCAGAATTTAGGTAGATGCTCGACTACAAAAGGATCTCCAAATTTTGCTCTTTTGGCATTATTTACCAAAACTGACTGTCTGTGAAGCTTAATTATGGATTTGATTTTCAACAGTGTCAAATGCTGATTAAAATGGAGTTGAAAAGGCGCACAAATGAATGACTGCCTGCTGTGCATGGGGTTATGTTCAATCATTGAGGATGCTTATAGGGGATCAATGAACAGGAACTCATTATATCCTGGCCAAAACTAGCCATAAGCCCGGGAAAGATGCTTATCTGCAGTCCAGCTAGGTCTATGAGGGTTAAATTATATATTGTTTTTACTGTTGTTTCATTTCACAAAACTGCAAAAGTCCAGGCAACATTTTGTCAGAAAAAAACAATAAAGAATATGAAAAGCCCATCTTCACAGAACATTGGACATTGCAAAACAACCTACAGCTATTATCGGATATATCAAAACTGACAAGTAAAACTTTGGCTGTTGATTGAACAATATTTCACATGGACAGCAGAAGCTCGTCCGCATTCACTTTTAAATGGAGCTGCTTATCCTGGAGAACTATGGGTAGGAAGTTTATGAGCTTAATTGAATTGGTGGTATTTGGATGATTGAAAAAAATTGGTGACATTGCAAAACTGGTTGTTAGATTTTCAAGAGCAAAGCACCTCTCTTGCTCAACAGTGAGCTCCAGGAGTAGCAGTGGATTTCAAGAGATACTAATCCTGCTCGCATGCCTTTTCAAAGCACTCGGTAATGGTTTATGGATCAATTGTTAATGTATTTGCAATTCATTTTCCTGTGGCTAAAAGAAAAAAAAAAAAAATAGGACCTCGAATGCTAAATCTTAATGGATTGACACTTACATTAGTTCCCATGTCCTAATAGAGCCTTCTTTTTTCAAGGAAGCATTTTGTCTTTTTTGACATCCAGCTGCAATCTCGTCATCCCCCAACCCCTGTCACACATCCACACCTCTTTCTTGTAAGTCTTAAAGTCCTGGTTTATTGTACCTCTAATTGCATGACCATCTTTTGGAAAAAGAAGAAGAAAAAAGAAGTAAACTCCTTTTATCCTTACATAGTCTGTGGGAAGGAAAATAGGAAGGCGAGGAGAGAAGAGGCTAATGAAAAATGGTGTGCAAATTTTTGTTATCCTACAGGTTTGTGTTAGGTATTACCTTAAGCATGAGCTTTCTGCTTACGTTCTGGACTCCGTAGCAAAGAAAAAATTAGCAGATTCTGTTGTATACATCCTGTGTTGTTAAGTGCCTACCTGAAAGTGCATCAAATGCCTCGTCCCAGGAGACAGCTCTCCTGAAGAGAGCGAGCGGGGGGGAGGGACATGTCACTGCAGACACTTACAGAGCTCCGGAATGATGCCAGGGTCCATTGAGACTACTGCACTGACATCCACAACAAGTCCTTGTTTTTCTGCAAGGTGTTGTATGGAAATTTTATGATTGCTATTATTGGCTGGGTTAAAAAAGAAGAAAAAAAAGAGGGATCTTCTCAAGGCATTTAAGTGTAACATTAATCAGTTGTTTTCTAGTCAGGAGCGATTGGCCACTCCATTGAAAGGATGTTATAAAATGCCATTTTTAGCATGCAGATGAATACGGAAGAAAAATAAAGAAAACAGTTACTCTGAAATTCATCTGTCACATCCCAGATTTCAGCAGCATTCCACTATCGCCGCAGGAAGTAGCTGGAAAGTCAACAGCAAAGAACTGAGGAACAGTTACACTGTGCTAGCCGTGCAACAGGTTCGGTATGAAGGGTCAGAAAAGGAATTAACACTACCAAAAAAAATGTTTGCATTTTAGATACCATTTCATTTTCCTAGCTGATGTGAGATTAAGTCACATACTGTTGCTGGATTCTTGAGATCAGATGGACAAAAGCAACAGGAGTCTGAGTCCTGTAATTTTTAACTACAGAGAAAGATTCCTTCAGCGGAGATGTTCTGTTATCTAATCAAAGTAACAAAATAAAGTATTTGGATTTCTTTTGGTTTCTCCTTTGTGAGAACCCAGCAGATATCCTGTTTTGTTTTCCATGTGGAAAACAGTTTTCCGTATTTCCATATTTGTAAATGTTAATAGTTTAAAATGAAAAGCTTATAAATAGACACTGATTTATTACTGTCTCTAAATGTGGGTTCAGGGATGTGGAAGAGCAGAGAGGAGAAATATGGAAGGGATATAGCAGAAGAAGGCACAGTAAGTCAGCAGGAGACTCGAGAGATATATCAGCCAGAGTTAGGGACTGCCCGTGTGCATCCTGGGTACCAAACTTGTGAGGGGAATTCTGGTGAGATGGGAATAGAAAAATGAGTGAACGCTGGCTGGGAAACCTCAGGGAGAGGGGTAGGGATGCAGATTCAATGTGCTGGTGGTTGATACAGGGTACGGGAACAAGGGGATACTTCCTCCCCTCAGGCTCCTTCTAGACATGTTCACGGGCAGATACAGGCTGGGAACAGCAAGATTAACTAGTGGGGGGGGTCTACCTTATCACAGTCTTGATGGGACTGTAAGTACACTCTGAGTGAGGGAGGCATGACAAATTGTAGGGTTTTCAAATATTCTTAAAAATTCTGAAATTCACCAACAGAAAAATGGAGGATA
>JAAGNO010024856.1:53866-64071 GCA_033439905.1 Ceryle rudis
CTATCAGTGAACTCAGCTGCATTGGCTTAAAATTGCATGCTAATATAAACACGCTCTTCAGCTCCTGTTGAAGGAAAATGACAATTTAGCAAATGTTATAATCCTTTAGGGCAAGCCTGCATCTTCAAACTCAGATTGAAGACGCAAAACTCTGACATCCCAGGATGAGCTCTGGAAAGGAGCTGTGCCTCCCAGGGTACGTCTTTTGTTCCAGTACAAATAGGACTGCAACTCAGAGTCATATAAAGCGTTTTTAAGCATTAAGTACAGGTACCAGGAAGAGTACAGCCATCACAGCAGTTCCTTCTCTGCATACCCAGCAACTCTGAGTTAGTCATCTGCTTAAGCATTCTGGTGCATGGCTACTCCCTTCCATGCCCAGCTGGCCTTGGTGACCAGTCCCTTCTATGTGGAAATGAATCTCCCTGTCTCCACCATCCACAGCAATTTACCATTGCTGGAAAGTATCAATTCTGTCATCTTGCTCTCCTTGACACTTAGAGCTACAATCTCTTTGTGTCTGTGGAATAGAGGTTCACTCACTCCTCTCTAATTCTATTGATCATTACAGCAGAGGTAAGAAAAATTAATCTCATTATATCGTAAAATATCGTTTGCTTACGTGTTCCACGTCTGCTTTCTCGTGGAAACCTAAAAAATTAGAGTTGAGGTTTATTGGAATACAGGGTCAGAACATGGGGAGAGCACAGACCCAGGGATGACAGTGTTGCTCTGTCCCTTAATATAAATATAACCTCACTGTCTTTGGTGCCTATAGACAAGGATTTGACAAGTTACAGTAACAATTCAGTAATAGTTGTCCCACGTTAAAAAAATGCTCGGAAGCTAACTGCTCCTTGAGGAAATCTGTCTTCACCCGGTAGCAATACAAAAATGCAGCAAACAAAACACACCAAAAGCACACAGTTCTTGATATTAAACTTCAGTGTCAAGCTGAAGTCACTTAGAAGTCTGAAGAGTTTTAATGGGTAAAAAAAAAAACAACAGAGAAAAAAACCAAAACAATTTAACTCCGTGGGTGGAAATTGCTATTCATGCCTGGAAATGCCCAACTTGGAATATGTGCACCAAAATATTCAACTTCACAGAAAAGATCTTACTGTGCTCTCCAACTCATTTTAACTCTACTGGTTTTCTTGACCTGATTTACCCTGCGGCAGGGAAGAAGAAAATCAGGCCCAAAGAGAATACCAAGACAGATTTTTAGATTACAATAAGACAAAATCTTGTTAAAGCTACTTGTCAGAAAAAGGGGAAAAAGGCCGAAGCAGAGAACGTAAATCCCCGAAGTACACGCTACTCAGTGTTTAAGGAAGATGTCAGTTTTTCATCATTTAGTGCCTCATGTCTCTGGTTTCCCATTTCAGACATTTTTCTATAAAAGTACAGAGAATCTCCGTGTTCCACCCGTGGTGTTCATCTCTCTTCTTGTCAATAATTTAATACCGCTCTATGAAAATACCTCCTTTCCTGCCTGCTTTCAGCTTCTGGTTTTAATCTGGTTTTATACAAGTAAAAGGAAAACTACTGATGGTACAGAAAGAAGGATATATCAGGAGTCTTACTGCACAAAACTGAATCAAAATAACATTTTTAGAAGTCTTACATCCGTATTCCCATCAGTCCAGTAAAGCAGATATTGTTTATTTGCATGTTTTTCACTCTCCAAACCTGAGAGGGGACGAACAAAGCTTAATTCTCAGTATTTTAAAATATTTAAATTAAGTAGCGTAGAACAATTTTTAACAACAATCAAATTTGCATTTATCTTTTACGCTAATAAAACCAGGAAGGAATATTTTATAAAAATCTCTTGAACTTTATTGCTTTTCTCACATGTATCAATTATTAAGTACTATTGAGTCCTGAGTCTGACTGAAATGTCTGGAGGCCATACAAATTCCAATATCACTCTACTGTAATGTATGTCTCTTCTTGTAGCATACATCAGTCAGTGCATAGGGTCTGGTGGTGTTAGGTCTTAGGAACAGACAACAAAAACATGACTGTTCCCACAGAGAACTACCCAAGCTTTGCTACCGCGGGCACATAGGGTTCTTTCGGTAAGCAGAAGTAAAATGAAGGGCTTGTGACCAGTCCAGACCCAGCAAGGAAGGATGTTTTGATGTCTTTTGGTTCAGTCAGCTTCCACCAAGAATATGATTTGATTCCAGTAATCCTTCAGCGGAAAAGCTGATTCCCTCGTGCTGCTCAGTTTTGCTCTTCACTCAGGGCCATCTACCCCTGAGCTGTACTGATTCATCCACTTGCGTGGCCATGCTCTAATTCAGACTTGCACAATAATTTTGTTAGAAAACATTTTGGGAAGGCTTTCAAAAAATCAGGCAATTTCAAAGGGCAGGTTTAGAGTATGGCTGCACAAGGTGTCAGCGCTGAGTGTGCCTGCGTCTGAGGAGTGGAACGGCAGCAGTGGGCAGGAATCTGCAGGCAAGACCTGCATCCTTCAAACCAGCCAGGCTGCCTGAAAATTTGTGACATAGAATCCCACCCAAAACGGACCAATTTCACAGACTTTTCAAGCTTACATAAATTGCTGAGTTTGAAACACCCTCAGGTAGGCTCAAGCAAGAGGGCCTTGATGGAGAAGACTTTAAAATACCCCACCAGGTTATCTGTGGATATCTAGAAAAGCTGAGCTAGCAGAGTAGCAGAGTTGTCTGTGACTCTCGTAGTCATTCACTACTCCGTGCTGTGCAATGCTACTGATGGCTCATACCTCTGAAGACTTGCAGCCTTGTCAGAATTCACAAAAAGCTTTATTTTATCTTTCCAGTAACAGAGTTTAGTTACAAATCTTAAAACATTAACGGTGGTAAATATAAATACTGGTTTTAATTTTAACCAGGACCAATTCTACCCTGTGATAGTACCTCTCTTTTTGATAGAGAGTATGTAAATTCCTGGAATCAGTGTACAGACTTCACAAAATCTCAGCCTGGCTGAATTTGGGGTTGTATTTTACTTCCCCCATGCAGCAAGACCAAAAAAAATAAATAACCCATTAAGAATAATTTTTGCCTGTATTACTTCCTCTGTAGTGAATTAAAAGAGCAAGACCTCTGAAAGTGTAGTATAAATAACTGCACGGTTATCATGGCCGTGAGTCAAGAACGTAAGAAATTCAGTCTATTTCTACCCGTAAACTCTGACTCTAGCATCAATAGAAAAGCATTTGTTTTTTGAAAGACTAATAAATATCTTTATTTTTACTATATAGGCATTCACGTTTTCCAGTGAATACCAGACTGTGAGTTGATACCTTTGGAAAATCCCATCCCACAATGAACAGAGATACAGGTCTAGTCAATAATGTAATGGCTTAATTATAACCTAATTGTTTACATGTTACTTACAGATGATACAGTAATTCCCTAACAGGAATTAAAATAATTGGTTTTTTACATGCTAAGAAATATTTGCAAGCCTAAATGTGGCTTAATTATTAATATTCTTCTGTATTTTTATTTTCCATGGATCCATAACCCCGGGTCTCTCCTGGGACCCTGCGTTATATGACTTGTTTAAACATAGGTCATATGCCAGTAAAATATGTTTTAAATAAATAGTGCTAAAAGGAATTTAAAATAGTACCTCTTATCCCTAAGGGTAATAAAAAGCATCATGTGAATTAAAATCAGAAGGCACTCAAATACATTATTCCTCTTCCTCAATCAAGCTGTCGGTGGCTGGTCTCAGCTCCCCATCCTGCCTCAGCTGGGACCATGCTGTGTTCAGGAGGCACAGGCATGGGAATGCTGAGCTCTCTTCCCCTTGGCTGGGCACGGAGAGCTTGCTTTAGCTTACAAAAGCTTCCAGAGATGTCAGGGGTTTGCAGGACTGACCACTACGTAGTTTGCTGGTTTTTTTAGATGATTACAGTGAGAGCATATAAACAATGATGTAGCATTTTAAATATTTTGGTCTCTACAAACAAAATGAGGTGTATTTCTGATTCTCTGCCCCAACTCCTCCCCCCCACCCCCCAGAGAAAAAAATTCCACTGATTTACAGAAGAATTTTGCTGGAGTAAGGACCTCAAAGCACTGTCTGAACATTTATGCTTTGTACTGGCTTTTCCTCCATTAGAGAGTCTCCAAATTCCCATTGACTTTAATGAGAGCTCAGTCGGCAGATAAATCTGAGGAGGGTTATGCTTTTGGGAACTCCTGTACCACTCTTGCAAAATTATTATCAAAATTGCTTTTCCTGTATTGCAGTGATAATACAGTGATAGCACCAAAATTCCTACTCCAAAAAAATTCACTGCACGTGCAGTGCTTTTGTTCTGGTTTTCCCAGTTCCAAATTCTGATAAAGCTTGGGGTTCTTTTTTTTTGTTTGTTTTTTTGGTCAGGCTTTCTGACACAATGAGAGGAGCAAAAGTGCCTTCAGAGTTATAGTCCTTTACTCCAAAGTGTTCATCTGTAGATTTTAGTTTGAAGAATGAGGCTTTAGGAAGACATTTGTGCTGTCTTCTCAGCTGGGGTTAGACAAAGGATGTCTCCTGTATCTGCACAAGTATAGCAAGACTCCAGAGGTGGTCCATGTGTAGTATAATATACAATACAAAGCCATCTTAACTAAGATCTTAACTACCTCTTGCTATTTCTCTAACAGCTGCATCATTTCAAAACTTTAATAAAAGCTGTTGTTATTTCCAATTTATTTATTCATTCTACAGATGAGCAAAATGTGGTGTTATTTTCCCTGTAACTTTGTGTAATAGTCTGAGTCTAGCCATTATCATCTCCTTTATGGTTCGACCGTGCAAACTGCCTTCGGTGTAACTGGTCATCTGAGCAGTAGAAGGGTACTCAGTTATTTCTGAAGTATCTTGAGTATATTTCTCAGAAGTAAGAAGTTTTGGCAGCTTCTTCCCTGAAAGTATTTTTTTTTTTTTAATATGTGGAGATTTTGAGAAAAAAAATGTTTCATTCCTCCGGGCTTAAATGATACAGTTGTTTGGGTTGGGTTTTTACTGCTAATTTAGGCCTTAATCTCACAAGTCACTTCCAGATATAGCCACCTTTGCCTTCAACAAAATCTGCAGCATCTGAAAGGGTCTAGAATGAGTGAAGGAGGCAGCTGCCACACAGTTACTGTCCATGCCAGTGCCAAAACCACTGAGAAGTTGTAGCAAGTTCCTAACTTGGTGATGCCCTTACTCTCAGCTTACTCTGAAGAGCAGAGCACAGTGCTCCTAAAGCATGTAAAGAACCATAGCGGCCCAGAACTTTAATATTATTTATCTGGAAAAAGTCTCTGTGCTTCATTTTAATTCTCAGGCTACTTGTGAACTTTTAATTCTGAATTAAAAGATATGTTTAAAGCCAGTTGCAGGAGGGGGAGGTAACGGACAGCTAAGCAGTGGCTGGTACACTGTAATGTATTTGGCATTCCTGAAGTTACACAAGTGAGGGGAGGTTTTCATTGCTCATTCCAGGCGAGGGAAGCAAGTGCAAGGAAGTTCCTCCTTCACAGCTTGTATTTCTGCTGTTTAATTGTTGAATGCAGAGCCTCCTCCCCTAACCTCTGTGCTTCTCCCCTGAGAAAACCTGCCATCAAATGATGACCCAGAAGAAATATGGGTGATTGTTCCACTCTCATAAAAAAAAAGGAAAAAAAAAACCCCAGAAAGAAAGAAAAGCACTAGCCTGGTATCAAGGGACCTTGCTAGGATACTTAGGAGAATATTTTCTGTAGAAGCCAACTGACCATCCATCTCCCTTTTTAACTAGTGTCAAGGCTGGTTTACTTGATGATGATTTGATGCCCAGCAATTGCTCCCCCTTGCCCACTGAAAATGAGTGATGACAGGGGAACAGCCGTCAAATAGAACAAGCTGAGATATTGTAGCAGGGAGCTTAACAGAGCAGAGTCCTGCAAAAAAAAAAAGAACCATTATAAAAGGATGAAGTTCTGGAAAACAACTGGTTTACAGTCTGCTTTGTGGAGAATGTTTAATTTTTGCCCAGATTTGTAAGATATGGTTAGCTTAATAAAGCATCCCTGTAGCATAAACAAAAACAAAGAAACAAAAAAAAAAAACCCCAACAGCAACAAACAAATGAAAAACCAAACCGTTCCTTCTGCTTGAAACAAACAGCTCAGTGAGGATTTGTATAGAATTTCTTAGCTCTGTTTCTTCTGGATTCAGCTGACACCCACACAAGTCGGAAAGAAACAGAGCCACTGCCTTTTCCCACACATCAGCTGCTCAGTGGGGATATATGAAACTAAAGGTTGCCGAGAGCTGCTGTACTTGACAGCTAGCACTGGCTGTATGTGGGTATATTTATAATGCTACTCCAGCATCTTCAGCTTTGGACATTAGGACGCCTCTTCTGAGTGCTCAGTAGGAACAGACAGTACCTGAGACGCATCACAAAGTCACTGGGTGCTCTACCCTAACGATATGACATTGCAGAGATAGGGAGGAACAGTGGCAAACCAAGAATATTCCTGTAGTGTAACAGTACAACAGTGCAAATTTCTAAAGTACCTTCATCTAAGAACTCGTGAAATACGCGTTGTTCATGTTCTGCATAGTACTGGCAAAATCTCCATGCAAATATGTACATTCAGAAACTGAATGGGATTATAATTGATAGGGATGTGGATATATATGCACATACATTTGGTAAACTATCAGCCATGCTGAGTGCTACTCATACCACGAGTACCAAGATGCTCCAATGGCTTTGCAGAGACAATTATTACGATGGAGCTAAGAAGCACCAGTATACGTGAGCTGACTCAATTCATGCAGTTTCTGCACACCCACCTGTACCTATCCTGTAGTTTTCCATCACTCGGGATGTCTTGGTTCTCATCCCCGTCCCTACACTATCCTCGGTAACGGAGAGTTGGCAAGACGTGCAAAAATTTCGAAATACTTTTCATGGAATCACTTGTGTATTATCTGAGATACGTAAGGGCCCGCTTGGCAAAAGGCACCAAACGTGAGGCTGCTCCACAAGGAAAGACAAACCAGGGTGGTGTGTGGCCACAGCACAGTAAGGAAGAGGTGTCCCCAAGCACAGCAGTGCTGGTGACAGCGTTTCTTTCAACAGACTGGGCGAGGTAACAAAGCTCAGTCAGCAAGGCACAGTGACAAGAACCACAAGCAGAAACAGGGCTGCCTAGAACGTGGGTCCGATGTCCAACCAGAGGCCATGGCCAAGGACTGGGCTATCGAGGACCAGAGGTGGAGGGGCACTAAGCTTCACTGGAGCTCCTGGACCCATTGGTGGTGGGCGTGGGTGGAGGTCCCAGCTGAGGATGGTTAAAGCCTGTAGGTGTCCTCAAGGCCTTGCCACCACTTTTACTTAAAGAAACAGTGAGCAGTTTTACTCACACCATCAGTTTGTGGTTGCTTCTGCTAGGATGATCACTCTTGATTAGGACGGTAGGCTACAGGTTAGACCCACAAAGGTGCCTAATGTTCACTTTGGGAGCAATACAAGAGAAACTGAGGTGCTTCAGGATCTTTCTGAATAAGTAAGAAAAAAAACCAACCTAAAGATCACAGAATCACAGAGCACTTTTTTTCTAACTGTAAGTGTAGCAATTCTAGAAATAATTTTGTGATCTTCTATGAGATGATCCTCACTTTTACCTTTCCTTTTCCTCCCCAGCAAGTAGGGTGAATTTTCTGTTTTACCTAAAAAAAAAAATTATCTCTTTCTGAACCTGTTAATTCCTGAGCAATCTGTTTGTTGGATCAGATACTCCTTGTGGCACAAAGTAGGAGGAATTCTGTGGGTGTATCCTTGCAAACTTGTGCCTTTGTTTTCCCACTGAATTATAAATACACATTTTCACTACTAGCAGTAGTTTAATTTTCTTTTTAAGATGCTCTGGCCCTCTCTCTTCCAAGTCACACATTTTCTTTGTGCCTTTATCCTGCCCTAGAGAGTGTCTCTGAGTTTGTGCGGCCCTGGGTGGAAGAAATGTTCTGGTAGAAGTCAGAAGTCGTAACAGAGCACTGTATTTTCAGAGAGACTCGATAATGCCTGTGAAACAAAACCAATGACTCCACTACTTATCCAAACAGTCCCACTGTAGGGTGGCATTCAGAGTTATTTGGGGCTTGTGTTCTTTAATGTTTTCAGAAAGCAAATAAAATAGTTTGGTGGTAAAAAAATAACAGGAAAAAGAGAATTAGATCAGATACATTTAATTAATTCATGAATTATGAAGGCTTTGTTGTAGATATCCTGAACTCAGCTATTGGTAAGTAACTACATCTTCAGTAAGTGCACCCTAACAAGTGTTCCAAGCAAGATGTATTTATGATACGAACTCTTAATGGAATCATGCACAAAACATCTATTTTTTACTAAGGCTCTCTATGATGAATGGGTTTTTAATGAGGCAAAGCAATAAAATTTCTTCTTAGAGCTTTTTTTAAGAGACAAAGAATGCTGCAGTGAAAATGCATCTATAATTTCAAACTATGTGGGTTTTTTTATTCCCGTCCTTGATAATAAGTAGGTTTTCTGGTCTTTTGTTTCGTGTGTCACAACATGCTGATGTAGGGGACATGTCTGGTGGAGAAAAAGATATTTGCACTTTTCCTGAACTGTAACTGCAGGTTGCTAGAACTCACCAGACTTCGGATTTGAATATAGTCTAGAAGAGCCACAGGCTCATTCCTCTTACCCAAGGCTCTGCATTAATAGCCAGATTGAATTAAAACAAAACCCCAAAACAACAGGAAATGGATGTGGCAAAGAGTAACTCTCACTACACCATCGGTGTTGAATGGTACTTGCTTTACCGCCTCTGGCACGTGAGGCATAGAAGTAAGGTTATTTACGTGTGTCTGCGTTAGTCCAGACCAAAAGAGGAGTAGAAGTAGATGAATGTGTTTGTGGCAGTTAGATTCAGATACTACTATATAACTTTCTATCCTAAATGTGTCAATAACAGATACAGCCAGCTTCCAAGTTTGACTATATTCAAGTTTTTAAGAAAAAATATTATTTTTCTCTCCCTGAACATCATCCGGCCAAGATTAGGTGACTTTTACTGCATATGCAATTGTAAATAGATACGAGAGACTAACGTTTCCTTCACAGTATGTTTCCTGTAAATTATGCCTCTTTTATCCCTTTGCTATAGATCTAAGCCTTCGCCTTCACAGATTCATAACACAAGCCACATTCTGCTGTTCCGGTGCCACTGTTCAGCATTTGGGTGGTGAAAGGTTGAGAGCTCTAACGATGGATTTTGGCACAGTTAACACTCAGCTAAAATTTCACTCTAGCTGATTTAAGCCTAACAGTGGTGGAACCTCAGCCAATAACAAGTCCGTGCCAATGAGGTCAGTGCAAGACACCACAGAGGATTAGTGAGCCTTTCGGTGGTGGATATGGCTCTGGCTTTCTGTAAAGACTTATTAAAATGTAGGCAACTGAACTAGTTCCATATATATAGCTCTCATCTATCATAGAATTAATTTCATTTCTCCTCTGTAATGTTAATGAGATAGGAAAAGCCTTTTCTTCCTTTCTAAGATATCAGCATTAATGACACAGAATCAGCTCCAGTGAATGGAAAAGAACGAGTTCACCTACACTATAATTTGTAATTGGCTCACTCATGGGACTTGAGTCTTTTGCATGAAAACTAGAGCTGTGTGAGCTCTCGAATGTGTTCCATTCATGCCTGCATTGTCACACGAAAGATTTGAAGGAATCAGTTTGCATTTAATTAAGGCTTCTGTGACTTACTGCAAAAAATCTTAAGCAATATATTCATCAAAAGTTTTTAAGAGTCGGGTTAAAGGGAGGCCTATGTTTGATACTGCAATCTGCTGGTATTGGGAGGCCATTGTAAAAGAGATCATTACGTACAAAGCGGGTATTTCTTCGTAACCTAAACACAACTAAATGTATAAACTCTGCTGCAGCTCCTATGGAACTCTCTGCACCTTCTGAGTAATGTGTGGTGACTACGGGGGAGTCCACTGGGAAACGATTTATTTTAAGTCTCTATCAATGGGTGCTTAACTGCTGTTAATTTAGAACAGTGGCTTAGGGAACTATATTTGAGAGTCACACACATATAAAATGATTCCATTGTGATTGGTTTTATTGCAGTGAATGCCAGCGAGATTTTGTTGAAGGGAAGCAGTAAGGGAAGTAATACTCCTTTTTT
>JAAGNO010024857.1:16713-54881 GCA_033439905.1 Ceryle rudis
AATAACATTATGAAAAAGAAAAAAAAAAAAAAAAAAAAAAAGTAAGGCTGTTATTTTCTTATATATTTTACAGATGTTGCCCAGAATACTCTTTTAAAATACTCTGATTACTGTTCATGCCTTCCGGGTCCAAAAAATTTAATTTTGTTTTTTTTTTAAGGATCTGCGTCAATGGGAAAAGAAGCTTGATAAGTTAATGTGAACATGTCTCCTAAATTTCTTCTCTGTTTCACTAGTCTGAAATGCTGTTGATAGTAAAGGGAAGTCAAGGAGTTCATGGAACAGAAGGAAATGCTTTGCAAAGCAACATAAAACTTCTTTATAAAGAATCATCTCTTCATTTGTCTGGAGATAGCTCACATGAATAATCTGCATTAGAACTGTGACCTACTGACTGAAGTAATAGCTAACTTGTCTGAAAGTGCAAACATCCCATGTAATCAAAACAGTTGATTTTAGGCTAATTTTATTTCCACCCAACTTCTTGTGCACTGTTATATGAAAGGGGAATAAGAGATGACTTTTAAGTGGTGGCTTGGAATTCTGTGTGAACTGGAAAAACTGGGAATACATGTAATTTGGGTATATAACATGGATTATCCACACAAAAATGAGCAGTAAAAAAATAGCCTATCCTAATAATAATTAATAGGAATTAATAGCTCTTTAGACAGCATGCATTTTTCTTTTTATTCCACTGAGGAAAACCAGGAAGCCTTTATGTCTGTTACAAATATTTAAATAAACAAGGGGATTTTTTTTTTTCTAGAATCTTTGTGCACTTTTTTTTTTTGCAGTCAGATACATCTAAAAGTGAAATCTTCAGTGTTTTAATTAGTGTAAAATTAGTAGCTCTGTAGAAAATTAATTTTATAGCTGTTTGTTGATACAGACTGTGTAAAAATGAAATCTACTAAAAAGAGGACAACACCAGCTTACATTCAAATCATGAGTTGTCAAATTAGTGGCTCTTCAAGATCTGCAACCTGATTGAATTTTCTGGAATGTCCTTACTAGGACAGAGAAGATAAAGGGAAGAAGGCCAGGATCTCTGGTCAACGTCAGCAAGCAGTGAGATCGGTGTAATAACTACTCTGTGTGATCCCAGTAAATATATGGAGAATCAAGTTCAGACTTGAAGTGAGTTAACTCCCACCAAAGTGTAGCCCAGCCAACAAATCATTAAAGTTCTTCACTGGGGCCAGTGCAATTTCAGTGTAGCGTTTTGGTGGAACGTTTGCAGCTATTAAATAAATACTATATTCCTTTTGACATGGCTAGCAAAGGAGGTTAAAAGTGGTCTTTCCTGTTAGAAGTGTCTTATGAACAATCTCAGCACATGATGGGGAAACCAGATTGTGACAGTCACAGAGATTACTCTAAGTGATGTGTGCAATGGTGGGCAAGGATGCTCTGCTTGCTTCATCTTTGGGCTGGGCCGCAGCAGACTGTGTTCTACAGATGCTTACAAAAAAAAATAGCCAGGCCCGTAGTGAAGACTGACCCACAAAAACATCTCAATTTAATGTATACCTCCAACTGTAAAATATTGTAGGTCTTTTGCTGGTCTTGCACAACCATAAAACAAGATGTTTAAATCACTTAATTCTGTTTAAATTAATTACTAATAAGTTATAACATATGCATGTAGCACAAGGGGAAAAAAATGATGTTCGGAAAACACCTGCTTTAACATAAAGTGAACTAAACTAACATGCACGGGATATCTTAATAAGATATCTTACATGAATACAAGGGATATCTGACTTAGAGTTTGTCTGGAATAAGAATCCTGAAATGCGTTTCATTGCTAAAACTTGATAGTGACAAAAAGGCATATGTTGCCAAGCCAACCAAGCCAAACGTTGTATTTTTCATCTAATTCATGAACCTGGTAGAAGGCTGGGGTTTTTCTGTCAATTGTTCATTAGCTGACTGCTGCCAGATTCAAATTGTTTAACAGACAAAGAAAATAGCCCTGTAAATTCAGACAAAGTCCCTATTATAATCCAAAGGATGATAAAAATAGCATCTTTTCCAAAGACTTCTGATTCTAGTTAAAGAACATCTTTGTTACAACCTATGATTTAAATAATTTTTTTTTTTTTTTAAATTGGTATGTTTCTAAGTGTCCCTCTTTTGTAAGAAAGCACTTTTTAATTTTTTTTTCCTCAGAGTGTGTTATGGAAATGATATCCTTAAAGAATGTTGTGGGGCTACTGTCAGCTAAAACTAGAATCAAGGAAGCAACCTGAATGCAAAGCAGCTACAAAAAAGATCACTGGGGCTTTTTGGTGTTGTGTTTTTTGGTTTGGGTTTTTTTGTTTGTTTGGGATTGTTTTGTTTTGGTTTTGGTTTTGGTTTGGTTTGTTGTTTCTTGTTGTTGTTGTTTGTTTGTTTGGGTTTTTTTAAGGAAAGGAAAAAGATTGTCCTTAGGCATTTAGCCTGTGTCAAGCAATTTACAGTGATGGTTATCCAGCACTTCTAAGGCTTATCCTCATCAGGACTGGCAGGTTCAACTTCAGTGTGCAGAGAAACATCCCAGTGACTGTAAATTGTCAAAATAACCTTTCTGGTGGCTAATGTATGCCAGTGCTAACCTCACTTATTCCTTGGACATATATGAGAAGAGAACAAACTTCCTTAAAGTACCAGCACAATTTTAAATAACCATTTGTTAGTTTGCTCTGGATAACTTGTCATTGTAGGATGTAATGATATAATTGATTTTGTCTTTCCACACCCCCATACTCCCCCAGATTATAGATTTATTAGAAAAGCATTGGTCTTTTTAGGGGGGAAAATCTTCCAGATATAGGCAATTCATTAAAAACATCTTTTTTTTCCCCAAAAAATGTTATATACAATAAATTGAAGCAGAAATTTTCATATTATCTTTATATAATCAATTATCTTTGTTAGTGTTTTTCATAAACTTTTGATGAATTGGTGCCCTTTGAAATGGAAAGGGACTCCAGTCAACATGGGATATGTTTGCATTTAAGAACTGGGTTTTGTACTATAGATGATCTCTTCATGCAGGTCGGGACAAGTTTGTCCATTTTTTTTTTTTTTTGAAACTTTAGTGGTGATGCAGTACCAATGTAGAAAAAGTGTACTAAAAAAATAAGTAAATTTCACCAAAAACCAACCAACAAAACAAAAACCCCCAATGCTTTGTCAGAATTCATAATAAGGAAAGTTCTCACTCATTTTAAATGAGACAAAAATGCAACCCCTAAGTCAAAGAGTGGTGGACCTTACAAAAGCCCTGTTTCCTATGAGTTTATATCCTGCCTTCCAGACTGCTGAGTTCACATAGTCTTCTGTTTGCAAAGGGCAGTGCATCCTTTTGCTCCAATGTTTCTCTCTTTCAATGTGACTTTAAAAATTTTAAAATTGGAAGATGATATTTTGTGTTTTGAGAACTTCATTTTAGTATTCAGGTAACCTCTTTAAACATTATTTATACGGTATTTCAAGAAATATGGAATATTCTAATATTTTTTTCATCCTGTTCTTATGTGTGATAGATGTACTATTTAATTCTTATAATTGATATATGGGTGAAAATGTAATGTTAAAAGACCTGAAAGAATGAAAGGATTTGTCAAATGTCAGTTCTAGAACTCTTAGTCTTTTGAAGGAAAGTAAACCTAGTTCTTTACTCATTCTCTGGAGTCAGAAAAGTTCACCATAAACAACTGTAATACGTGCCAGGTAGCTTTCCATCAAACAAAGGATAAAAGGGACTTGCCATTACAGATCATTATTTTTTAAAGAAGTAAAAATCTTTCATATTCTTCTCATATAATGTAAAGAAGAAAAAAGATCAATTTTAAGGGAGGCAAAGGAAGACTTTGTAAGATACCTTAAGATCATTCAAAGGGATACTGACTTTCTAAGACAATGCAAGTTTCCAGGATTGTCTCTGAAATTGTCTTTGTCAGTACACTTGAATGTGATGAAAAATGTCTTTTATGCTTGTCTTCTCACCTGAAAAGAAAGTACCACAACAACAGAGGGAAGTGTAGGTATTAGAAGTGTTCATAGTTGTCAGTTGTGTGGGAAGGCAAGAGTCTCTGCTCAGCACAACAAACATTAAAAATGCATTTTACATTATTCTATAGCCAAGGTAATGCATTATAGCAGCATATGGGTTATGCTGCACCAATGCAGCTGCAAATTGAGCTCAGTTTAGCTCCCAAGAAAGAATGCTTGAGGAGAAGAGTGCTTTCATGTTGAAATACAAAAGGAATTTTTTACAGTAAAAATAATCAATCACTGGAACAAACTCCTCAGATATGTGTCAGAGTCCCCATCACTGGAGGTTTTCAAGAGGTGATAGATAATCTCATCTAGGCTCCTTTCCCATCAAATGTTGATCTTTCAAGATTGCTTCCAACCTGGGCTCTTCTATAATTCTGTGATTCTCCAGCACATTTTTTCTCTGCTAACTGCAGAAGTAAAACCAGGTGTTATTTGGTGGTACTGGTGGCTGCATTCTCCTTTTGTGTCAAAAGCATGGAAACTATTTTTTGAAAAAAAGTGTTGCTAGGACTATTATTTGCTATAGTTTGTAGTATGTATTTCTTCTTTATCCTTATCAAAGCCTGATTAGAGCCCACAGACTTAGTTATCTCAGAATGCAGAAAAAGGAAAGTATACTAGCACCCCAAGTAGAATAATGTTGTTCTCAAATAACAATATGTAAATCAACCTATCATGTAAATAATTTAGAAGCTTAGTTGAAAAATAAAGTTATTTTAACTTATGCAACTACCAGTTGAGGAAAAGTAATTGATCACATGTATAGTTTTAGTCCCTGGCAAATGGAAGTAAAAGGCTTGACTTCAGTTTAACCAAATTTATTTTATTTCATATTTGTATAAGGTGGTGTGTGTACTTGGTTCATTACCAACTCTCAACTGATACATGGCAATTTGTCAAGAGATGGTAATAAATATGCTTACATGATTAAAAGTAATCAGTGTTGCATAATATATTGCTTTTTATCACATTGGTATCTGACTGTGAATTCTCCTGGTTTGCTATGACTGTGTAATATTGTGCTCTGTAGATTAGCAAAAGTCTCACAATAAGGTGTTGTCTAAAGAGGTTAGAAACTCTCCATTCTTGGTGGTCTTTTAGAAATAAGATAGATAAACATCTGTCAGGGATGATGTGAGAGAAGCTGATCCTGCCTGTGGACAGGGAATGGACCAGGTGACCTCTTGAGGTCTCTTCCAGTCCAAGGAGCCTCTGATTTTAGTTTAACTAACTCAATGAAATGCCACACAGGGATTTGTACTGATTTAATTATGTTGGCTTTTAAACAACTTAACAGATGTTTACACTTATAGATGCAACCATTTAAGGCCTGGACTATATATTCCAGTACTTCACTGTCCTTTTGGTTAGTAATCTTTTCCCTAGATCTAACTGCACCATGTATAAATCCATGTTACTTTTATGCAACTTTTATCCTGTCAACCACAAGCACCTTTGCTGTAGGGTTTTTTTTACTTCCTTAGGATTATGTGATGTGTTTCCCCCTTTGTTTGAACTCCTTGGTCTTTTCTAGGTTTACCAGCCTGAATTTTGGAGCTGCTTTTTTACCCCTCTGAATATTTTCCTTTTTCCCCCTCCAGAAACTTTCCAGTTAAACTAGGTTCTTTTTTTGAAATATGGCTTCCCAAACTACATTCGTTAGGCTGAGTTTTTATTAGTACTGAGAAAGCAGAATGATATTTCCACAGGCAGCACTATTGGCTATGCATACCAGTAATTCTAAACTTGTTTTCAGGTGCAGCTGAAGGACCTGGATGGAGTTTGTCAGGCAGATATTGAAAAGTTTGAAATCACATTCTTCAATTAATTTCCTGTAAGTTTGTCATAGGTAAAATTGTTTTGTGTCCCGCTCTTTATTTTTAAGTGAGACTAAGGACTTAATGGTTTATGTTGTGGCCTAAATTACAGATTTAGGCAGTGTTTCTCAACACTCAAGAGTTATTTGGAATTAGAGGCAGGATCACTGAATCTAGAGAGGAGAAAGATTCAATTTTTCCCCTGACAGTCATATGTCCTTCTATATATCCTTTGAAATATGAATAATAATCATATAGCACATAGATGATTGCTTATCAAAGGAGGGAATCGTATGAACAGATAATGCAATTTCCCATAGACAGTTCTATAACCCATTTAAGACTTTGGGAGTTTGGATTTATTAATTTTCTCAGGGGAGTTATGGAAACAGATTTAGTGTTAGCTGACTGTATTTGCATGGAAGCACTGATGCTTGTTATATTTTTGAGTAGCCACCTACAGGGGCCATCTTTCCTGCCCTGTTTTGCTAATTGCTTATGTTGTCTTTTGGATTTTTTTTTCCCTTTATTTCCAATCTCAGATGGTTCACTGTTATGTCTTTCTCATGTAATTGGTGTTAAACTAATGGATAGAAATGATTTTCTCTCAAATTGACAAGAATTGTTACTTGGGAGCTTTTAGTTTTTAAGCACTTTTCAGTGCATGGACTTACTTGGGCCTCTGGTCCAGCTGGCGGGAAACTTCTATCCAGTCCATCATCTTTTTCTTGTAGGAGCAGAGACTCAGAACTTCAGTCTGAGTGCTGCAGCTGCAGTGGATTGATTCTCTTGATGTCTAAGCATTTTCAACAAGGTAATTGACTGCTACTGCAGGAATCTCCCCTTTCTGGTGACATAATTTGTTTTCTTGAGGTTTCTTATTTTGTATGTGCAAGGCTTTAAACTTATTATAGGGTGGATGTGTGTGGTTTTGGTGAAGTGAAGCTGTGGGACGGTCTAAAATTCTACTATATGGTTACATTCTGTGCTGGAGGGGTAGATCTGATAGTCCAGATCAGATTAGTAGAGCCATGATCTCATTATTGTTATTTGTAGTGCTGCGGCACCTTCTCTACTGGTACTGCAAAAGCAGCAAATGGTCCCAGTAACAAACTAAAGAATTATAAAACATAGGACTGAAAAGGTCATGTAATCCTGATTAAGCAGAACCAATTGTTCCTAAATGCCTCTGTGTTGTATGGTACTAGGTAATAGAGTGTTTTTCAAACACTCAAAATTTAAATAAGCTGTAATGTTAATCCAATTATAGTACTCTTTTCTTGTTGAATCTGTTCCCGAAGACACCACTGTGGGGTTAATTTCTGTCTTCCTCTTTTGTGAGCAAACAAACTGTAAGTCTTCTGTAAGGGCTTTTACTCATCAGATTGCCTCTTTTGTCAGCCTTTAAACCCTGACCTCACAGGCTGGTCTCTAAGAAATATCTGAGTCTGAGCAGAACTCAGTTGATTTAATGGGCAGCTGGAAATAGGGACATGCAAGGACTGTATTTTGATGAAAATTTTCATCTGACACTGCTTCTGTTTTCTATTTATTGTTTATTTATCATTATCCCATCCTGGCCATTTATGCCTGCCTTAGACTTGCCTGCTCTGTTGTGCTGGATTTTTTATTTAATCTCTTTCATTCCAAAAATATTTCAGCTTATTAAAGCAGCAAGAAAGATTTTCAGTAGAGGATTACAGGCTCAGGAGCTGTCTGTGTGGGTGTGTATACTGTGCATATATGTGTGTGTGTTGATGAGGAAGAGGGAAGAGGAAGTGACCAAAATAAGGAAGCTCCTTTATGTATTCTCCCACAGAAAGTAGTATGCTTTTGTGTTTTGGTTTCTTTTCCCAGCTGCCACTTTTCAGAATCTCTGTCTGTCTGTCTATTCCAGGGAATGGCAAACCCAGTCCTTAAAAAGTCAGTATATGTTTTGAAGTATCACTCCAATCTCAAGCAACTGTTGAACCTTTTTGAGACTCTTTTCATTAAATCAACAATAATAAACAACTAGAACTCCTTTAAAAAGCTTTACAGTCATGATGACTAACCAGCTCTGTGGTTTCTACTTCTTTCCACAGAACCAGTGAAAAAGATCTGGAAATGGATACTTTAAAACAACACTGTTTATATCAGTAATTTATTTTCTTTTACCTCTTTGTTTGTGGTTTTTGTTTGTTTGTTTGTTTTTGTGGGTTTTTTGTTTGTTTGTTTGTTTTTTGGTTTTTTTTTTTTTTTATAATTTAACTTTAAATGATACCTTTTTAATGGAATTTGTTCCCTCCCACCAAACACTTTTTCTATTTTAGTCTAAGTTTGGTTAGTAGAAATGTAGTAAGACGTGAGATAGATTAAAGTTTTCAATAAACTTAAATTTATTAGGCTTGCTATAGGAGATCTGTGCTGGAACAGAGGCTGAAATAATTTCTCCTTCCACTTGAGCCATTGGTCCCAGGGAAAAATATTATAGCTGTCAATCCAAGGATCTCAAGCATCTATCTCACCCTGCAATTTCTTGCTCCACCTACTGATGGGGTCCTTTGAAAGCACAAGTAAGCATGGAACAACTTTGTATGCATCTTGAATATCCCTGTGTAGAGAAATGTGTTAATTGAAGGAATAGGCAAAAAATATTGAGAACGTATAATACAGGCCACTTTCCCATGCCAAGGCCAGTACCTTGTTATGCCTAAGTCTTGGCAGACAAACATGTTGTGTCCAACCCATAGTGTAGACACTGCAATGTTCCTAGGCAATCCTATTCCCTGTAACTGAGGAGACATGTATAACTCATAGATAAGATCATTGCTCTAATGGACCCCAAAGACTGACATTGGGTAAATAACCTCCCAGTACATGTTGCAAATCCAAAGCAAAGAGCTAAGGTTACATATTCAATATCTACGCAATGACAGGAAAAAATGCTGTGAAGATATACATGCACGCAGCAAATACACAGCATTTCTTTTAACTAACTTGTGAAAACAAACTTATGGGTAGATGTAGTTTTAAATTTCTTGGCTCTTTAATTGTTACTGTTAAGTTATGGGGCTGCCTAAAAAGAGTTCTTGTCTAAGAATGGCCCCCTTTTACAGTAGATAAATAAGACATTCCTTTTGCCACAAGGTTATAGCATAGGAAGAGAACATGGAAGCAGCCAGTCTGGTGACATCACTTATTATTTTCTTGGTTTGGTTTACATATAGTCTTTTCTAATTAGAGAGAAAATGGAAATCCCAAAAGGATGCATTAATAGGCTCACAAGAGGAGTAAAAGTGAGGATGTAAGAGAAGTCATAGATCTAATGGGGGAGGCAGGGGTGAATGTAAGGAAGAGGTGCTGCAAATAGAAAAAAATGAGTGACTGCAAAAGCACTGTAGAATTGCAGGGTCTCTGAAGGGAAATGTGTGTGAGAAGGTCATGACAATGAAGGCGTCAGTGAGCTGCCCAAAAGTGCTCAGTCTCTGCTGTGGTAGGACATCTCAGTGTGTCCCCCCCACTTTCCCTAGGGCATGCTGGGAAGCCCTAACTGAGCTGCACACCTCCACCCTCCCATTCCTTCTGCCTCTGCATGTCTTTGTGTCAGACCTTCCCACCTCCTCCACCAGATTTGAGCCTTGTAATTGTATTTCTACATTTCCCTGCAAGCCATGGACCTGTGAGATGGCCAGCACAATGCCATGTGTCCCCATCATCATCAAGTCCAGTCTCAGAGAGCGGGCAAAGAGACCACTGTTGAGCTATTATAGAATCACAGAATCTTAGAATAGTTTTGGCTGAAAGAGACCTTCAAGATCATGAAGTCAAACCTTATTCCTAGCCCTATCAAAACCACTAAACCATGTCCCTAAGCACAACATCTACCTGGCTCTTTAACTCCTCCAAAGACAGTGCCTCCAACCACATCCCTGGGCAGGCTATTCCAATGCCTAACAACCCTTTCAGTAAAGAAATTCTTCCTAATATTCAGCCTGAACCTACCCTGGTTCAACTTCAGGCCATTTCCTCTTGTTCTATCGCTTGTCACTAGGGAGAACAGATCAACTCCTGCCTTGCTATAACTTCCCTTCAGGTAGTTGTACAGAGCAGTAAGGTCTCCCCTCAGCCTTCTTTTCTGAAGGCTAAGCAGCCCCAGATCCTTCAGCCTTTCCTCATAAGAGACAGGCTCCAAAACCTTTACTAGCTTAGTAGCCTGCCTCTACCCTCTCCAGCACCTCAACGTCCTTCTTGTAGAGAGGGGCCCAAAACTGGATAAAGTATTTGAAGTGTGGTCTCACCAAAGCCGAGTACAGAGGAATGATCACCTCCTTGCTCCTGCAGACTACACTATTCCTGAAACAGGCCAGGATGCTGTTGACCTTCTTGGCCACTTGGGCACACTGCTGGCTCATGTTCAGCCAGCTGTCAATCAACACCCCCAGGTTCTTCTCTGCCTGGCAGCTCTCCAGACACTTCTCCCCAAGACTGTAGTGTTACTGGGGTTTGTTGTGGCTGAAGTGCATTTGGCCTTATTGAAACTCATGGAATTGGCCCAGCAATCCAGCCTATCTAGATCCCTCTGTAGTGCTTCCCTACCCTCAAGGAGATCGACACTTCCACCCAGCTTGGTGTCATCTGCAAACTTACTAAGGGTGCACTCTAACCCCTTATCCAAATCATTGATGAAGATGTTAAACAGGAGTGGCCCCAGTACTGAGCCCTGGGGGACAACACTTGTGACTGGCTGCTAACCGGATTTAACTCCATTGACCACAACTCTTTGGACTCTTCCATCTAAGCAGTTTTTTACCCCGGAAAGCGTATGTCCATCCAAGCCAAGAGCACTCAGTTTCTCTAAAAGAATGCTGTGGTAAACACTGTCAAATACCTTACTAAAGTCAAGATAGACAACACCCACATCCTTACCTTCATCCAACAAGTGGATCACACTGTCATAGAAGGAGATCAGGTTTGTTAAACAGTTATTGCCTCTGAGACTGGCAGATTCAGCTCATAGGGAATAGCTGCATATAGGCAAAAACACAGTGTGTATCTTCTGGTGTTGCCTTTGAAACTAGGAGTGTTATCTTATGTGGTGGGTGAATGCCAGGTTGTTCACTGAGCAATTAAGTGACTGCTGTCAAACTCCAAACATCTTTAAGCAAAACTTAGCACAAATCCCCATTTCTTTATGAAAAGTTTCTGCCAGATCCAGCAAACTACTCAATTTCCTTCCAGTTACATATGTTATTCTGCTGTTGTTTACAGACTCAGCCTTTTTTACTCGGCTCCAGTAAATGTGCATTGTGGCTGTTGTCCTGCTCTAAAACAGACATTCACACCATTGGAGCTGATGCAAAGTCTTTGGTTTGGGTATCAGTCCAGCTGGGTCCCACCAGCCTTGCCTACTCTGTTGGGCATCTATCATGGCTTACAGTTTCATCAAATGATATGTCAGTTATGCTCTGTTATTTCTAGGGGATCCATTACCCAAAGACATACAAGCTGGCCTGAAATGAAATATGACTAATGGCACCATATTCTGCTCTAAGCCTGTGGGCCAAGACAGGCTACTGAAAGGTGGGGATGAGTTATTTGCCTTGAAGATGATCTTGCTGAAATATAACATTTAGCTAGATATCATCAGGGTACATTGTAGAGCAACCATCACTGTCTGTGGTTGGAGAGAAAAGATATAAGGCCATTCCTAAACCTTTTGAGACACTGAGGGAAATGAATGGCTGAGGTAAAGTATTCTGAAAGAGTCTGACATTGTTTTGTGTTGATGAATAATAATAAAAGACACATCAAAATCCAGCAGTTAGGATTATTCTCTTCATCCTTCAGTTAGAACTCAAGTTCATTAAGAATACAAAAAGCTGGAAGCTTTACTGTGCAATCTTGACTTTGGTTTTGTCCCTCCCAAACTGGGACAACTGAATCATAAACTTATTCACACATGATTTTCTCTACAGTTGACAGAAGACCTTTCAGAATTACTCAAAAGGCAGGTAGCCTCCACTGTCTAAAAGTAGAGTACTTAGTGTGTTAGGCAAGGGTCTGAAATTAGATAAGATGAATCCAAACCTTGAGATGTCAAAATATGCTTCAGAGAAAATCTTTCATCTCTTGTTGAAACAATAGCTGGATACAATAATAATAATTAAAAAGTGATATATAAAGCTTTTAACCTATGGCAACCCAATCAAGACTGCAATTTGGACTTTCATTATCTTTAATTTGAAGACAGACTTGGAAACAGAGCTAAGAACCCAGCCTCTGACATATGTCACTGGCTTCCAGATTGTACTTCCTCACTGCCATGTAGAAGATAAAAACTAGACTGGTCCTATACAACTCATGTAAATATTGCAGGATTTCTGGTTTGTAGCTGGCAAGAAGATGATGATTTTATTGAAACAAAATATCATGTCTTCTTTAGTTTTGATTCCTGTATGCCACTTAAGATGGTTCTTAGATGAAAATGAGAAACATTTTAATGCTCAGGAACCCTCACCACGAATTCATGGGTAGCACTTCCTTGTCTAGATTTGTGATTAGCCATCTGACTACCCTCTGCTTTTTTTCTGGGTGGACTGATTTTGGATATTTGATTCTTTCCCTGAGATCTTCTTAATTATTTTTTTTATGGGATTCAGAATGTCTTAATAAGTTTCTTATCCACTATCACGCTATTGAAAACATTTTTTCTTGAATTATTGAATAGAAAATTATCATCTGCTTGCTCACATTTTTTAACCAGAAGGCTTCCTGATCTAAAAATGCCTTAATCCTCTCAGTAGGAAATCCTTTTTTTTTCTCAGTGTATACTCACACTATGATCTCTCTTTCATAATTATTTCTAAAAGTAGAATTTGATATGCTGTGATGTCAGAATGAATTCAGGTACAGGAATTTGATTCTAAGGTTAATTGCAAGGGAATCACAGAACCACAGAATGTTAAGGGTTAGAAGGGACCTTGAAAGATCATCTAGTCCAACCCTCTGCCAGAGCAGGACCACCTAGAGCAGGTCACACATTACAACTGTAAGGTATTATGTAAGGTAATACCTTATGATACCATAAATAACGAGCGATAACAATATATCCAAATTACTGTGGTCTCTGAAGTTCTCACTGCATATGTATGCACATAAGAGCTTATACATGAATGTGTGCATATATATGCATTTAATAATATTAAAGTGTTAATATAGATATTTTATATTAAATTTCTATGTCTCTGTGTGTGTGTATCTATCTATCTATATATATGTTTGGGGATTTTTTTCCACTTGGGCAATGTCAAATATTAAAATTTCCTTAATCAAACTCATTCAGCTGCATTGCACTGATGGCTATTTTCTCTTCCTGTTTTCTTATTCTGACCATTCCTAGCAGATATGTTTCAAAGAGGAAGATCACAGATCCCCCTTCTCATTCTCCATGTTTGCAACCAAATTGTTCTTCTGAACACAGAGAGTCCCACTCTATCTTAGATCAACAGTGACATAGATGGACATTATTTGTATAGAAATTGCAAGGTGTACAGCAAAGGCAGACAGTGTTGTGACAGCAAATCATTTAATCCTATTTCATCCTGGTTTGAGAAGTCCTAATTTCGTCGTCTGTGCATAGCTGTCTGTATGAGATAGCCTGAGGAGTTACTGCTTCTTTGTCTGCCTCCCTGCCTCAGCTCTGCCCTGTATGGTTCTCTTCTGTGAATGGATGTGGATGAGAGAATAGCTAGTTCTGCTTTTTTGTTTCCCTTTCTCTCTTGTCTGTGTTTATAACAGAGTGCTTGTATTGCAGCTGCAATGAATATGCTGAATAGTCTAAATGATGTGAAGGACAGACTCACTTCCTTTGATACAATTTTTTTTTCTTGGGGAGGTTTTTCAGATGAAGTTGAGCAAGACCACTCTGGTGCTTTTATTTCTGTTGCAGTTGAGGAAGACAGAAACAGGTTTCTTGATGCATGTGGAGGATTCCCACAGAAATCAGTATGGCCTTGGAATCACAGGGCATGACTCTGCTCTTTCTCCACTGGCTGCAAGTCTAGGAAGGTGTGGGAAAGCATTCCTCATCTAAAAGTATTCTGCAGATATTAGTGAGTTTAATGGTCCTGTGCAAGGCTACCCAGCACTTCGTAGCACAGACTGCATCCTCTGAGAGGTCTTGTCTTGCAGACATGCTTCTCTTTCATCTGTGAGAACACCAACTTTCCCTTCCTCCAAATAATTACGCTAAGATGTCTTTCTGCACTAGCCTGTGTACACTGAGATAAACATTAGGAAACCTGATCTCTTTTAATGCAATTTAGTAGCTGGAAATGAGGAAATCCAGCATCATGCAACCAAGCAGCTATGGATCAATGACAGGCAAGTGCTGGAACTTCTTGTCTAATGGATTTCCTAAATGCTGTACAGCCAATGCTAACTGCTCCTGCCACCACAGGGTCTGAATGCCTTCTACTTGTTACTCTTAACTCAGTTACAGGCAGCACAAGTAGAAATGGCTATGGCTAAGGCTGCTTGGCAATTTCCATTATGAAATACTGTTATCTATGGCTTATAAATTCTCCAAAGCATAATTTGTAGTTTTCCATACCAAATGTTTTATTCTTTTAGTGGAGGTTGCAGGAAGGGGGAAGAGAGGAAGGAATGGCAGTGAGTAATAAAAATAAATGGATAGACTTAAAAAAAAATTAAAATTATGTAGGATTTTGTCCATCTCTCTCTTATAGAAACATGTTTATATTTTGCCTACCCCATTTGGGAGCAAGGACAGTAAAGGGTGTTTGTGGCATGAAAGATGGTTCCTGTGGCTGTTCCTTTATAAATGTACCCATGGCTGTGCATTTTTAAACATTTGTTTTCAGATGGTCAGACTTGTGACAACCAACAGTTAATTTCTCCAGTTATGTTGCTGTGTGTGCTCCCACCCTTTGCCAGCACCCAGGTGCCATCAGCAGAGCCAACCTGGACATATCCCTTCTGGAGGTGGTGTTAAGACCCATCAGTTCTCACACCATGGCCAGGAGCTGCTGCGCATTGGGTGTGGGACCAGAAACTTAATTCAAGGAAATGCAAATAAAAAGGAGAAGGAGACTAGAGTGTTGGTATGAAAAGAGCCTTGTAAAGATGGGGAGATAGGTGCTGGCACTGTGAGAGGAGAGGGAGGCAGCTGGACAGGAGAAGACCAGGAAACAAGGCAGCTGAAAGCTTAGCACTGAATGCTGCCATTATACAACTTCTGGAGGAGTTTTTCCATTTTTTTCCAGGTTGTCCAACACTCAGAGGGTGAACTGGGGCTGTGTCATAAAGGAAGCTGCTCCCTGCAGAATCCCTTCCTCCTCTGTGGCAGGTGAAGTTGAGGGATGGGGGATTGATGAAGGAGAGAAGATGGCTTTTGCAACTTGGTTGTGAGTTGTAGCCCACACTTCTATTTTGCTAACTATTCATTTGCTGCTTGGTGGGTTTTTTTTGTTGTTTAACTAATAACAGTATATTGTAAAATACATATTATACTGACGAACTTCATGGAAATACGTCCTTACGAAACATTTTCCCTTCAGAACAGATTTTTGATAACACCATGTAAATAAGGCATAAGGCTATGTTTTTTGAACATTAAGTGTTTTGATGTATTTTCATTAAGTATTTTTTTCATTGCAAACAGTCCATCTGTGCATTAAATAGAGACTCTCTGGAGGGAAATAAGTGTATGATACTTGAATGAAACATTGTCTTGGTACATAGCAGAAAGAGGAAAAATGTAAGGTTTCCTGTGCAAATTTATTTGGACACTTCTGGATTTTGAAAGCTTAACTGTGCTACCCTAGTACTGTATTCAATTAAAATTGTTTGTATTGGTTATTTAAGCTAATCTGAAAATTGTTTTTCTGAGTCTTTTCTCATATGTGTGTGCTCAAACACGTATGTGTTTATGTAAAGTTCTTTATTAGGTATGCATAGAAATATGTGAGGAGATATATGTTGGGCCAGAACTCTCTCATTCCTTATCTTCCTCATGAGACTTTTAAAATGTTGGTTTCCTGTTTACTTGTTAATTCATCATTATAAAATCCAAATGCTATTAATGTTCTCAGTGTTCCTGGTGTGTATCTGGAGTTTTAAGCATATCCTTTCTTTTCATAAAATGAGAACAAGACAATATTTATATCACTTTGAAGTTATTTTCTTTGCTGAGAATGCAGAATGTTTTTGAAAATCTCCCATAATCTGAATGGTGAATTACTGGAGGTATTCACTGAAGATTTTAAAAGAAGAGTCTTTACACTGCTTTTGTATTCCTGCTGTTTTCAAATCCTACATTTAAAAGTGAATTCATGTGTCACTTTGGTGTTATCATTGATTCTGCAAGGTGACAGGACATGCAGTGAGCTACACAGAACAGTGTGGGGGAGGGGAAAAATGGGTTGCCTTGGTGTGGTAAAGTTTAAGATGATGTTATCTTTCCACCACCCAGTGCCTTCCCCAGCTGATTCTGAGACCAGCTGTCAGATCTGCTGAGTCAGTTTTCCTTACAGTTCACTGAGGATTTGGGACAGTAACAATGACTAAATTAGATGTGGGCATTTCAGTTCTGTTCTCTCTGGATCTTCAGAAAAGTTCAGGTTTTGACAGCTTGACCTCATTGTAATTCACACAGAGCTCGTCTGGAAATTCCTGTTTTCTGCCATTGGAACAAGAACAGCTCCTATCCTGAAGGAGCCTCTGGCTGTTCCCAGACATTGTTTATGGCAAGAGTTCAGGAGGATGTGAGCCAGCTCTCTTAGTTATTTGTACCATTTATCACCACGTCTCCCACCCTATCTTGACTTTTTCCAATGTTATGAGAAAAAAAAGATTTTATAGCCATCTCTACAGCATGGTCTCTCTATTGATGTCCCCAGCAAGCATAGTCTTCTCAATACAATGTGATAAGTGATTCCTAAAAGGGCTTTCAGATATATTGTGGATGACCACTTGTGCATCTGTTCCACTCCATTTCTTTCATTTCTTCTGTGTGTGTATGTCTCTCAGACCGCATAGGATACTTGGCTAAAGCATGTACATTGGTGCAAGCATCGATCCCTGCTCTGCTTCCAGAGTTTGTCTGGCTATCCCTTCTCTCAAGCTTTCTTACCATTAAAATGATTCGGTTTGATCTGGGCATTGACACTTAAACAGTTATTTTTACTTAGAACGTCTCTGTCAGACTTTTTCAAAACTTCCCATGTAGATTATGCTTAGTCTTCAAAAACCTTTTTCACCTTTGTGCATCTGAAGATAATCCATTTTAATGGTATGTTGCTGGGATATGTTTGAACCCATGACAAAACTTCATGTTCTGGGGAAAGAATGGTTTAAATTGACATTTAACTGTAACATTTACAGAGGCTTGGCATTGTAATCACTTTTTTTTTTTTCCTTCACCCTACAAAACTATTGGTTGTTTTGACACTTTTCCCCTTACCTTCATATTTTATGCCATAAATTTTTATTCAGAGATGTTATTGAGTAGGTGGATATTGCTGTACACTGGATGCTCTTCATGTATTTATTACAAGGGTAAGTCAGGTCTCTGCTAATTCATTTGAACAGGTCTTTTGACATTAACTACACTGTACTCCTTGATAAAAGGAAACTTTTCATGGATCCAGCTGGAAATCCTCTTTTCTTGTTTGGTCAATGCCAAGTCTGCAGCTGCACATCGCGTTCTAGGATGTGAGCAGTGAGATAAGAAGGAACTTTGAGAAGTTGAATCTGTCCTATTCTGATACCTGGACACCAATTATTGCTTGAAGTGGTGATGTAATCTATCATTTACAGATTGTGTATTCTCATCTTTGGCTGACACTGCTGCCTCTGTGGTGGTTGTCCAAATTGGATATAGGCATGAGACATCTTGATTCTTGCTTGGGAATCATGCCACAATCTGTACTAATGCTTTTCCTGTGGGCCAGTTGCCCACAGATGGATAATGGTTAAATTCTTTGTATGGCTTTATTAATATTAGGATTAAATTCTCTAATTATGGAAAACTGTTCTATAAGAACAACTTCTTGAAAGATTTTAAGAAACTCTTCTCTATGGAATATTTTAAATTTATTAATAGATCAAAGACAGAAAATAACATGTTAAAAAAATGATGAAAAAATCATTCCTATTTCTGTATGGAAACAGTTGAAATAGAGTGGTAATGAATACCAGGCTAATGTAGACGTAGTACATAAAACTAAGTAAAAATAAAGCCCTGAAACTGTTCAAAGAAACAAAACACCACAACACAATCCCCCTCAATAAAAAAGAAAAAAACTCTTTGTACCTTTCTATGAAATTGAAATCCAGAGATTGTGATGGATAAACACAGAGAATGCTTTCATTCTGAGTACCAGATGCTTGCATTGAGAGAGGCAAGTAGAAATAGTTTTTGGTCACAATATGTGCCTTAAACAGACAAGTTTTGAGCCTGGTCCTCTTGTCTTTGACTCTAATACTAATAGTATTTCTGTTTAAATAATTTTGCATCTGGTTTAGCTGGACTATTTTTAAAGCATGTGCAGTAGATGGCTTTAAGTATGATGACTGAAAAAAGTTAATTGATGGCTTTTTTTTTTTTAAACTGATGCATTTTCTTAAAGTACATTCTGTCCACTTAATCAGCCAGTTGTTAGCGCTACAGTTATTCAGATAATTTTATTTATTTTTTGTTCCACTTTTCAGAAATTTATATTTTCTCATATCTTGAACTATCCTATGTAGGCTAATAAGGTCAGAATCTTCTGGAAAAACATGGATATTCTGATGCTTCATGTAAAGACATACAGCAAACTCTATAGATGTGCAGTGGATGGGTATTCTATACAAGATCATTCACTGATAACAGGAATGCTTATATTGCATTTTGCTAGCAGTCAGTTCCTTAGCTATTTCAAACTCTGCAAAACAAACCCCAACCACACAGTTTTAACTCAGTCTAAAGATGTTTAATAAGAAATTAAAAAGGCCCCAATGCTTTCTTCTGCTTGAGATTTTGGAGAAAGCAATGAATGCTGATGGCACATCCGACCAATATTGGTAAATGCTGGAAATGTAAATATATGGTGAATTCTTACATTTAGAAGGTTTCTCAAAGCAGATATGTTCTTAGGCCAACAAAGAAGTAAATATATGCTTTTTTATTTTTTTTTTCTTTCATGCAGAGAAAATGAAGGCTGGCTTGTGCAAATAGAGAAAATATTTTGCATTTGCTGGTTAACTTTTTTTCTTATTTTTATTTTCTCCCAACTCACATGTATGTAAATATGGAATAATTTGCTTAAAAGAGCAAGTGTTGGGTCCAAATCCAGTCTGCCTGTTCAAGCTGCATATCCTAACTTATGGGTTATTTTCTTGTTTTGGTGCTTATATCAAAGGGACTCTGCTTAGTGCAGAAAATAATGAGGTTTCCTTTGAGATTTTTTAGACTCTGAATTAGTCTGTGGCCAATAGAGTTCAGAAAATAGTTCCTTCACCTTCATTCCTTTTTATCTAAACAGAGAACCACTTCCCCTTGCCACCTTTTTTGTTTGAAGCATGGATTTGAACAAACTAAGAAGAGATGACAGAAAAGATAAATTGCAGAAAGAATTCACCAGGAATTGTAGAAGGAAAGAACTGAAGAAAGAAAAGAAAAAATTAGGGTAAAAGTCTCTTTCCACACTAAGCTCAAAATGAAGGTAGAAGTTCACAAAGTGTGCATATGTTTTCCATGAATTAGCTATTTTTCTCTATATATTCTCACAGACAGCATTTGTCAAGAATCTATGTAAATCTACTATAATACTTACTGATGTTACCTGCAAGTATCTGATGAGAAACTTTTAAATAGTACCCAGGCTTCTGATAGAGTACTCTGTCTGTCTGTCTTATTACAAACTTCAGCAAACATTGACCTATAAGAAAACTTTATGAAAATAATCAAAGTGTTAACTCAATATAGTGTGTGTGGGATATCCTGCAGTGCTATCAAAGATGTAAGTCACTCAAGCCTTGAAGAGGGAAATGACTGAGGCTCTGTGTGCACAGGGAAATAGATTAGCAAAATAAAAATATATGAGAGGCAAAAAGAAACAAAGCAAACCACACGATTGTTATTGCCCTAGCAGTATATTTGAAATTATTAGTGACCAGTGAATGTGTTATGGCTATTTGTGGAAAAAAGTAGATGATGACGATGCCCTAGAAGAAAGTATGGGAACAAATTCCTTACTGAGGTCTGATCTCAGACCCTGAGGATAGAAACACTTTGGCCATGGTGTTATCTGTAATGCTACCTGAAATTTGAAATCATAAATGTATAACTGTGGAAAGGTCTTTTTAGAAACACACGTGAAATAATCTTACAATTTCTTGAAGAGTATAACCAGACCAGATGCCATAAGCCAATTTCATGAGTCAGTGGGTCAGAGGCAGGTTAGAGTCCTGGGAAGGGAGAGAAGGGCATGAAAGGATATTTTTTACATAGGATCTGTTTACTGTCCGGTCCCTAGGTGCAAGGACTGAGTTTTCAGCGAAAATATATCAGTTTAAGCAAGCTGGACTTCATGAGGGGAAACACAAGAGCTCACAGGCTTCTTTTAGGTGCAGCTCCTCCTAAATGTAAGCTGTGAGCTGTAAAACAGTGACACAAGGGTACACAGAATCATAGAATCATTTGGGTTGGAAGGGACTTTAAAGATCATCTAGTTCCAACCCCCCCTGCCATGGGCAGGGCCACTTTGCACTGGCCCGGGTTGCTCAAAGCTCCATCCAATCTGGCCTTGGACACTTGGCATCCTCAACTTCTCTGGGGAACATGTTCCTGTGTCTCACCACCCTAATTGTAAAGAATTTCTTCCTTATATCTAATATAAATGTAACCTTTTTCAGTTTAAAACTGTTACCCCTCATCCTATAATTTCAGTGGCTGATAGAGTCCCTCTCAATCTTTCCACTAGGTCCCCTTTAAGTACTAGAAGGCCACTATAACACCTCCCTGGTGCCTTCTCTTCTCCAGGCTGAACAACCTCAACTTTCTCAGCCTGTCCTCACATGGGAGGTGCTCCAGCCCCCTGGTCATCTTCATGGGTCTCCTCTGGACCTGTTTGAGCAGGTCCATGTCTTTCTTATGCTGGGGTCTCCAGAGCTGAACACAGTACACCAGGCAGGGTCTCATGAGAACAGAGTAGAAGGTGAGAATCAAATAGTGAGGTTTTCCTGTAGTGAAGGGGAATTCTAGCCCATTATTGTGCTGCAAAGGAAAGCATTAATTATGGTGTGTTCAGAAGCCAGATATTACGTGATAAAAGATGACATATAAAAATGCAGCCACATCTTGATATAGGAAAGTCTTGTTCAGATAGAATACAGAGACTCTTGGACAATGGAGAGTGACATTTTGTAGGTGACCAGGATAGGAAATTCAGATCTTTATTTTACACTTAATGGAAAAAATTAGTTAATTTCCGCAGTTGCCTGAGTATTAATAAAGGAAGAAGTTCTGTCTTCTACAGGATGTTAACATTCCTATTTGGTTCTTGGTCTTGTACTCTTCCTGTTTAGGCCAACCACTCTTATCTGGTACAGTGATTATTTTTCTTATTCTACTTTCAAGATTTTCACAGACTCTAGTTCTCTAACTTACTAAAGATTTATACAGTTTTTCAGTTTTTCTTCCCAACTTTTTTTGTTCACTCTTCTTTGATCTGGAGAAGTTAGAGTATATTTTTTAAAAAGCTTTTTTGTTCCCCAAATATTTGGTGTTGGTTTTTGATTTTTCAACCAGTTTGGCAATATGTTTAATAATACATTTAAATAATATATTAAAATTAATGTGAAGTATTTCACTGATAGCATACTTAGAAGTTTAGGAGTGTCTGTTAAAATAAGAACAGTATGTGATTTATCTGTTTTGTGTCATAGGAAAAATTTCACATGCAATCCAGGACTTCCTTTACTGCTTCAGCTACTAGAGAGGATCAGACAATACATAGTATTCTCCGGTAATGGCCTTTATGAACTATGTATATGTTTGCGTATATAAGCATCTGTCTTTCTCATCCTTATCCAGGTCATCTTCTGCTTTTTGCTTGTTTGTTTGGGTTGTTTTGTTTTGTTTTAATAGTAGTTTGTCTTTTTTCACAAGACTATCAACTTTTTTTTTTTTTTTTTTTCAGTGGTGCTTCCACACCATTGAATAAGGGAATAAAATTGTTTGTGTCCCTGGATTGTTACAATTGGTCTTCTTTCATCTCCCTATATGCTGAATACATCATTGTGCACTGCGTGCCAAAGGTACCTAAGATATCCGCATAGGGACTGCAGAGGAACTTAGAGGAGACCTGGGTACTTCTTGACTGACAGCTGCAGGCCAGGTGGGATCATTTAGGTACTGGACACCTGTCCAGTGACACATTTCACTTAGTCAGACTTCGCTCTAGTACAGTCATGACTATGTTAAATCTTTTGGAAGGCATTCACAGCAGCATCGTCTGTGCACCACTGATGTTATTGAGTGCTGTTGTTTGTTTATAATTTATTTTGTGTTTAAGTCACAAGAAGCAAAGAAACATTCTGCTTTGGAGTTATGCCAACTTTTCCCACCTGGATTTGTAGGTTTAATATTAGCTAAAGCAAGGCAAATAATACACTGGGAAAACAAATACTGAGAAATGCACTTCCTGTTTGTTTTCACAGAACTTCATTATACAATTATCTATCAATCTTTTGCCATTAGGGAATTGATTGTAAACTGTGTGCCATCTTTCTAGTAAAGTATTCTAGTAAAACTGTGATAGTATTTTCTTGTTACTGGACTGAGCTCTCTGAGGCAAAAGCATGGGTTTAATTTGAGGTCAATCGGATGCTAATTTTTAAGACACTTCTTGTTTATATGATAATTTACTGCAAGGGAAAATTCAGTGGTACAAGGCAAGCAGGAAAACAAAGCTGTTTGGTTCAAATTTCACTCACACTCTTTGAATGGAGACTGTGCTGTATATGCAAATCAGATCTGTGGTCTAAAAGTATTGTGAAGGGCTTTAAAAGGCTCTAAATGTATGTGTGTCTTACCGTCCCTGTATCATTCCCACAGTCCTAATGGCTAACGGGACCAAACCTGACCCCTTCCACTGTTCTTTAATCTAGCTATAGTCTTTCTCCATTTCTTTGTGTATGTGAGGGGACAGAGACATGCCTGTCCTTCTGTTCAAATCTTGATCCCTGCATGGCAGCTATGCCAAGCAAGAGCAGGGGCATTTGAGACTTACAATTCAAAAGCTAATCTGGCATTAGGGTGACAGTAGGCACTGCTACTCTGTAATAAAAACAAGGAGTTTTTTCAAAAGCAGAGTTAGTGAAACCACATTTTTTACAGCTTTACATGTTGTGATTTAACCCCAATGTCTTCAAATCCTGTTTCTCTTGTCCTTTTTAATACTCCCCCCATCTGTCTCTCCAGGAATCATATTCCAACAATACCCTCCACTTTTCTGTGCCCCTTATTTTCATTCCCTATTTGACATGCTATCCAAAAACTACATAAGCACTGGCTGGCCAGCTGAGCACAGTCTGCAAAAAATATTTTGGTGTTTCTATCCGTTGTCACTATCTTTTTAACAGACAATTTCTGGGGAGTTTGCATCACTCACCGTTGAGATCTCATTAGTAGCCTGAAAATCTAAGGTCACTTGAAAAAAGCTGGAAAAACCCAAAGTATTAAACATCTTTCTATATTTGTCATTCTGATTTGGACTGATATTTGCCAAGATTTATTCACTAATCACTAATACTTTTTGCTTTGGGAAATGTCTCAGGAGTTATCAAAGAGTTAAGGCAGTGTTATTGCTCTACAGAAACCTGCTTTGTTATATCATTGCTAACCAAAAGACTTCTTTTTCTTTTTTTTTTTTCTTTGAAAACTCTGTGTGTGATCTGTTGTTCGAAAAGGGATTAATTCAAATTTTAAGAGCTTTCTGTGCTTTAATGTGGGTGGGTATCTGCTTGACCTCTGGGCTGTATTGATATCCAATCCTAACCCTTATTACATAAAGAACTTAGTGATTTTTTTTGTATTTAATTGCTCCCCTAATGCAACAAAATGCTGTTTCTGCTTTTGTCTACAGCTGCAAATTGACCTAAAGGCATAACTCTTTTTTTTTTTTATGCTGTGCATTACATTAAATTCTTCAATAGTTTGGTCAGTGTTAGTGCCTTGCCATATGAAAAATTACATGCTTCTAATTTATTACAGGGGAAAGATCCTGTCTTTAGACTTCATTTGTCTTTCTGTTCTATAGGCCAGACATTCTGAAAGAACTGTCAGAAGATTTATACTTGATATTCAGTTATAGATTTACTGGCTATATTATATTTAACATCCTGAGAATAATTTTGATACCACTATAAAATTTAAGATTCATTCAATAAAAGGGTAAAAGGAGACATTCTATCATCTTCCCTGATCTGTGGGTGCCTTACATTTAATCCAATTATGAACATATTGAGCCAAGTGTCATGAAATTTATTAAATAATGTCATCCAGAAAAGCTTTCATCCAGTGGCTCTTGTTACACCTTTCATGGAAATTTAGAGAAGTTAATCCTCCAAGTTGTCTCTCTCTAAAGGCTCATGTGTACTACAATTACAGAACATAGAACTCTTTACACTGTCTTTGAAATTAACTAAACATTAAAACTCTGGCTGCAATGCATTTGCTCCCATTCCCAGTAATTTTTGTGGATCTCTATTGCATTCTCCAATATTTTCAAAAATCCCCTTTACAGTAGGGTAGCAGGGATATATGGTATATTCCAGCATACTTTTAAAAAATGTCCCATAAACAAATAGTGTCATATTTTCTTTTTTCTTTCTCCCTGTTATCTTTTTTTACATCCTTCTTGCCTTAGCATGTAAATAATGAATTTTTTTTTTTTTTTCCAAAGCTCTGAGTACAGTTAAATCCTTTGTAGTCTAGGATATAGTTCTCTCTTCTGTTGAGTCCTTATGTATATATACACGTATGTGAACAACCCCAGCTGAGGGAGTTGGGGTTGTTCAGCCTGGAGAAGAGATGGCTCTGGGGACACCTTATAGCAGCCTTTCAGTACCTGCAGGGAGCCTACATGAAAGCTGGGAAGGGACTGTTTACAAGAGCATGTAGTGATAGGATGAGGGGCAATGGTTTTAAACTAGAGTAGGGTAGATTTAGATTGGACGTTAGGAAGAAGTTCTTTACTATGAGGGTGGTGGAACACTGGAACAGGTTGCCCAGGGAGGTGGTGGAGGCCCCATCCCTGGGGACATTCAAGGTCAGGCTTGAGGAGGCTCTGAACAACCTGCTCTAGTTGAGGATGTCCCTGCTTACTGCAGGAGGGTTGGACTAGATGACCTTTGGAGGTCCCTTCCAACCCAAGGCTTTCTCTGATTCTATGATTCTATATATGAGTGAACCTTGTCACAGTTCACAGAAATGTAATGAAGTGTGTCCTCTTTGGATTAAATTCCAAGCATACAAGGGATAAAAAGACAGAAATTATTTACGCAGTTTACCAAGGGAAAAACATTCTTAGCCAGCATGACTGTCTTCTGTGATGAAGTAGTTTTTAATGTGGATGAGTAGGGAGAAAAAGGTGAAACTCATCTTGATTTCAATAAGGCTTTTGACACTGTCTCCCTCAATATTCTCATTTAGAAGCTGAGGAACATATGCACAGGATGAATGTACTGGTTTAGGTGGATTGAAGCTGTCTGGCCTTTGAGGCTTAGATGATGACGATGTCCAGTAATGAGTGGATAAATACTGTGAATCAAGGATAAATACTGAGCCCCTATTATTGAAAAACTTTGTCAACAGTCTAGGGGACAAAATTCCTTAGAAAAATTTAAAAGAATATTAAAAAAGAGTTTAATCAGCATTAAATTTGGAGGGTTGGCCAGTGAACTGCAGAACTTCAGTCGAGACAATCTTAAAGGCTGGGTCAACAGGTATGTCATGGATTTCAAGAAAAAAACACATTTACACAATGGGGGCAAAATAATGATGCATAACGTCAAGTCTGTGTAGGGACAGTCAGGACTCACGGTGCTCCTGTGGCCCTGATGTGCAGGAGAAGTAAAGTTAACAGATTGAGACAAGTCACTTTTCTTCTCTATTCAGCACTAGTGAGACTGGAAGGCTGCATTTGGTTTTGGGCTTCACTATTCAAAAGGACTGTTAAGAGATTGCCAGCATGAGAAGAAGGCCACCAAGATGGTCAGTGGACTCAGGATTGTGACCTACCTGAAGAGACTGAAAGAGCTGGGATTACTGTACTTGGAAGGAGGAAGGTAAGGTGCAGTCTAAGGGTTGCCTACAGATACTTGCAGGCAATTAAGAAGATGGTGGAGGCAAGCTCTTTTAATTGGAGGTAGATGCATTTTGGAATGTTTACTAGTCATGACATTATGAAGGAGTCTTTCATTCAGAGGGTTGTGTGGCACTGGATCAGTTTCTGTCCTTGGAGGGTATGGACTGGCCAGGCAAAACTACAACTGACCTGACATTCTGTTGCAGATTGCTGTGCTTTGGACAGGAGGTGGAGTAGATGACTTCCAGTTTGACTTGCCTTTCCATCAGAGTTCAATGATTCTGTGACATATAGCTGTGTTTCTCTGGATGAAAAGTACCAAAAATTCTATATGACATTCAAAATTTCACATCTTTTAATATTCCATCAGTTGTCTTATCCTATCAGTAAACTTTATCAACAGTATGTAGTCTGTACTCAGATTGGAGTATTTCTCCTCCTGGAGAAATGTCACTATGTTTCCTTCCCTAACTTTTTTTTTTTTTTTTTTTTAAGAAATAATTCAATTATTTATTAATCTATATCCCCGATGAGCTGTTTCTGTTTAGTAATACTGCTAAGGTATATGGCTTATATATTACAGAAGTCTAAATGTAAAAAAGCACAATTGCCTTTATCTATCAAGCACGTAATTTTCCCTCAAAAATTAAAATCAGATTTGTTTATTGTGTGACCATTTTTCCTTAAAATCATAGTTACTGATACTGATTATCTTTCAAACTTGCTGGTTTTGCTTTAGTTCGTTGTTAATACAATACTATGTCCTCTGTTTCATCACTACGCCTGTGACTGTCACATGACTTTGAGTGTCATGGTGCCTTTTTTTCTAAACACTTATAGTTTTCCATACTTCTGGAATTTTCTCTGTGTTCCAAGACTTGCTACACATGAACATCAGTAACTCTGAGATCATTTGTTCATCCCTTTAGTGAATCTTAGATTCCCATTTTCTGGGCTAGATGGTCTTGAAAATATTTAGTTGATACATCCTTAACATTGCAAATCTACCTCCATATGGAGTGCTTGCATGTGTGCACACACATCTTGTGGCTGATCTCCTTTACTTATCCCTGCTCCAGTCTACGAAGTGGGTTATTTTTATTGATTATAAAGAGATCTGAAACACCTGTCTTTTTTATTTTATTTGTTTTTTTTTTCACAGTGTGGTGCATCCTTGTGTCAGATCATTCTCTCCAATCCCTTCAAACAGCTTCAATCACTTTTTTTTTCCCCATATCTATTTTGTAATGACACTAATTTTCTTCCCATACAAACTTGAGCTTGAGGAGTAATTTATCCTCATATCTACTTTGATCAATAGCCTTTTCTTAGCACATTGACCTGTATTTATCTAAATTCCTTCAGGCTTGAGTTATGTTATGCTTATTCATAAGTTTTGGTGTGCATGTACATATAGATATGTATAAATACATATGTATTTGTCTGTCTATTCCATCTTTCTGAAATAAATTATAGCCGGAAATAATTAAAAAAAAGATTTTTGGCAAAGAGTAGTCTCCAAAGTTTAGAAAAGATCAAATGGTGTTTCTCTGATGAAATGAAATGCACAGCTCAATTTAAATTGTTTATATTATTGCCATTAGCACATGATATCAGTAATGTCTGTAATTAGTGTTTCCTACTTGAACCTCTCAGTGACCCATTTTGCATTGTTGAAAAAAAATTGTAAACTCTGGTTAGTTTTTGTAAGTGAAATAATTAACCTCTTGCCTTTTTCAGCATCCAGGTAACCAGAGCTGTTCAGGCAGAGGGACATTCTTGCCTACGCTCACGTCTTTCCTTCCTCTGCCTAGGAACCAGATTGCATGAGAGGAATCATAGAATGGTTTAGGTTGGATGGGGTCATCTAGTCCAACTCCCCTACAGTAAGCAGGGACATTTTCAATTAGATCAGGGTGCTCAGAGCTCTGTCCAACCTAACATTGAATGTTTCCAGGGATGGGGCATCTACCACCTCGCTGGGCAACTTGTGCAGTGTTTCACTGCCCTCATTGTAAGAGTTCTTTCTTCTTTATTTCTAGTTTGAATCTATCCTCTTTTAGTTTAAAATTATTACCCCCTTTTCTGTTGCAACAGGCCATGCTAAAATGTCTGCTCCATCTTGAAGTACTGAAAGTCTGCAGTAAGGTCTCTCTGGATCCTTCTCTTCTTCAGGCTGAACCACAGCTCTCTCCAGCCTTTCTTCATAGGAGAGGTGTTCCAGTCCTCTGATTATTTTTGTGGCCCTCCCCTGGACCTGCTCCAACAGGTTTGTCTTCTTGTGCTTACAGCTCCAGAGCTGGACACAGTATTCCAGGTGGGGTCTCATCAGAGTGGAGTAGAATCACCTTCCTTAACCTTCTGGCCACACTTCTTTTGATGCAGCACATGATACAGTTGGCTTTCTGGGCCATGAGTGCACATTGTTGACTCATGTCCAGCTTTTCATCCACCAGTACTCCCAAGTCCTTCTCCACATGGCTGCTCTCAATCCACTCATCACCCAGACTGCATGGATACGGAGGATTGTCCTGACCCTTGCACAGGACCTCTTGAGGCTCACATAGGCCCAGCTCTTAAGCTTGTCCAGGTCCCTCTGGATGGCACCCTGTCCTTCAAGCATATCAACTCAACAGCACCACTCAGCTTGGTGTCATCTTCAAACTTGCTGAGAGTGCACTCGATCCCACCATCTGTGTTACTGATGAAGGTATTAAACAGCACTGGTCCCCATATGGACTCCTAGGGAATACCACTTGTCATCGATCTCCATATGGAAATTGAACCGTTGACCACTACTCTCTGGATGTGACCATCCAACTAATTCATCACCTGCTGAACAGTCCACCCATCAAATCCGTATCTCTCCAATTTAGATGTTGTGGGGGACCAAGTCAAAGGCCTTATAGAATTCCAGATAGACAGCATCCGTAGCTCTTCCTGCTCTGCAGCACTTGTCATCCACTTCCCTTAACACCAGTTATCCTTGGAACTTGAATAAAACCAAACCACTTCCCCCTGCTTCCTTCTCTTAGTGCTACCATCAAGGTTTTTTTAAGGTGGGGTTTACTTTCCACTTGATAAATATTTTAAAATATTTAAATGTACAGTTTAGTCCCATGCAAACACTTGCCGTAGTGAAAGAAGATGCACTGGACAAATGGAAGAGTTATCTGTAAACTGAGGGTCAGAGGCTATAAAAAATACGTTCCTTTTCTTCCCCCTGATTATATAGTTACAAACCTGAAAAATAAAATAAAAAAAAAAAGGTTTTTTTTTTACCATTGCTCAAAGTTTTTGGCAAGCCTCTGCTTAGCAGAGTGCTTAGAAGCGTAAGTAACCTCAATGCAATAAAATATGGAGAGTTAGCTGTATGTCTGTTTTGATTCAATACCATTTGCCAACCTATGCTCTGATCTTAAAGGGGGATTCACTCAATGCTCACTGAATAAATCTGTAAAGGTTGCTGGTAAAAAAGTTGCAGAATTATCTCTTGAACTTGTCAGGACAAAGCTAGGTAGAAAGTACTTACAGGAGCAGGGCCGCTGATTAATTACTCTTTTTCTCTTTTTGAATAACCCTTTCATATTCTCTGGGAGCACCTTTTTTTTTTTTTTTTTTTTCCTTAGAAGTCATTTCATGTCTCCTGTAAGTAGAGGATATCTAGCAACACTGATGAATTTGGCAAGGATAAGTGAATCCTATAATTTCACTAACACTTTTTCAACTAATCAGTCTCTTTCACTGAGCTGAGGGGTTTTGAAGTTCCTGTCCAGCTACTTAACTGAAAATGTTTTGAAGTGTCCTTGATTTTCCTCTCATTTTACTTTTTCCTTTCATATACAGTGTTGTGAAACATGTCCAACTGTGAGCACCAATTGCAAGGAAATCTTGAAAACTGCTGAAAATGTAGGTGTAGCTAAAGCCAATGGATAATAAACTCAGTTGGACTGCTGTGTGCCTGCAACCTGTAGTTCTTCTAGTTGCTGAATTCACTCATCTGGAGCTGGATCAGACACCTTCAAAAGCCACCTTGCAGACAAAGCCTTGAATTCAGCTTTGCTTAGAAGCTGCTATTTGATTGACTTTACAGAAAGCTCCATATGGCATGGAGCCTTGAATGTTTTGACAACATGCTTCGACTTGTCACTTGTGTTCCAGTAAATGTCAGCATAATTGAAACCCCCATGATCAATGTCTGGGCTTTTTTACAAGTCTCCTGTTTTCATGCATAAATGCTTCCTGTTCTGCCTTCTAATCCTGCCCTGGAGATGCATAACTGTTCCTTACGACTGTTGTTTTTTCACTATTTTCACTCTCATCTCTGTCCAAAATCTTTCAGCTGTGGTAAGCAGACGATATTTGTAAACTTTTCCCTCTGAGATAATGTTCTTTGTCACATATGTTTGTATGTAAATATAGTACATCCTGCTACTTGAATGTTAACATTGCCAATTCCTTGGTTTATTGATACTGAGATGAGGTAGTCACAATCCACCACTTCATTATTTATGGTAAATATGTAAGGATAAAAAGGAAAAACACTCTGGATCTCCCTGTGGGTATTTTTATGACTTTTTTTTGTATGTAGAGTGAAAAACTAAGCAAGCTATTAAAAGGACTGCCTTATTTACACATCAACTTTTCTTAGCAGATCTGTGACAGCAGATGTTGTCTTAGAAAATTATGTAACTTCTAGTCCAGTATCATGTTAAGTTTGATGTGACGTTTCCCTGACCATGGAAAGTTTTTGCAAGACTGACAATTGTAAATTTTTAATACAATATCTTGTGATGCTCTCTCAGATCTCACTTTTAATTGTTCTTTTGGGCATTCTTTCCCATCCCTGTCCTATCCCTCTCTCCATTTCTATGGAGTCTTCTGCCATGATGCTTTCATAGCTTCACATACCATCTTCTGCTGACAGCAAACACATGTCCTGCTAGATTCAACAGATTGCCCATGTGAATTAACTGTCCACATTAAATGAGCAAATTGCATAACATGTTCTACTTCTTTTCCTCCATCAGTAGACACCAGATTATTCAGAAGCACAGACACTGAGTCACCATAAACCAAACCTTTCTGATTTATTTATCTTACACCTTCTGTCAAAACTCTCTGTTCCCACCCACCCTTCTTTCACTTTGAGAAAAAAACAACAACAAAAAAAAGAAACCCACGTATCAAAATCTAAACTGTTGTTGAAACTTCTCCCTTTCTTTAAAATGCTTGTTGATACTTTGATCACATCCCACATGCTTCCTGAAGCCTCCACCTCTGATACAACTCTTCTTCCAGTGTTCCAAAGCAGGGACACTAGGGCAGTCAGCCATACAACATCATGGCTGGGTTTGGTCCCCCCCGCTATGCCCTTTGTTTATTCTGCTAAGCTTCAGCTTCTTTTTACTATCTTCATGGATTTATGCAGATTTCACTGACTCTCTCACATGTCATTTCTTATGGTAGCATTTTCACTTCTTTCACAGCACTTGCTGTCCTTTGGATAAGAAACCTGTGTCTGGTGCTGTCTCCCTCTTGTAGTAATGGAACAACCAACACCTTCATGACAGAGCAGATCACTGCTCTTTTGCTACAGAAATTTTTCTTGAAGTCTTGCTCTTCTGTAGTAGACCTAAATATAAGTTAATTCACAGTGTTTAAACTAGGGAGCTACATAGAGGAAAAAAAAGCCAGATGAACTGCACTGTAGGACTTGGCTGTATCTCTCTTGGGTGGCAGTCTAGTAGTGGTGGAGAATGCCTTTGCTGTTCTTTTCTGTATAAAGTTGCATATTCTTTTAATGAATAAGATTTAACCATGGAGGGTGTTTTTTTTTTTTTTTTTTTTCTTCCCCCAGAAGTTAGAGGTCAGAAGATATAAAAATGAAAGGAATGCAACAAGTGGAATTTTTTAGAAAATGGATATGATATAGACCATGATTTTAGTTGTATTACTCCCTGAGGCACTTTTAACCTCTGCATGACCATTTATTGACATTACTCTGCCCCTCCTCCTTGAAGGCTCACATCTGGACAACACTAACTAGATTTATTAATGTAATTAAATTTTTTCTGCCTCTTTTTAATAAAATATAGAATTTCAGATACTTCCTTTTGTGTAATACTTAACTGATTTATAGTTAGGAGTGCTGACATAACAATGAGAAAATCATGCACTCAATTTGATTTCATCTTGAAAGTGAAAGTACCAGTGGTAAATAATATATGACATTCAATTTTGTTCAATACAGTTCTAGCACTCCTGGGAGAAAATTAACTTACATAGAGCTTTAGAGTGTGGGGGGGAAATATAGAAAACAACACTCCCAAAATAAATAAAGTAGTAAACATTAACACTCTAGGTGTGACTTTGCCGTGTAGTCCAGCTCCTAATAAGACAAGATGACATTGGCCTGCCAATACTCAAGCAGAAAGCAATAGGCCTCACATGCTGACTTTGTTTTTCTGTCCCTGAGATAAGAAACTGCATCACTGAGTACCAAGAAAAGTAAACATTGTGGAGAGGGTGTGGTGAGGGGTGCTTTAAAAGAAAGATTAAATACAACAAAATATGTAAAGATTGGCAAGTTTGACCACAGGGAATGAAGTATGAGGTGTTGGAATCCTGGAAAGGCCAACAGGGTTGGTATAGCTTTGCCCTTAACATACTTAGGAGCATCAGGCTGGGATTAAGAGAAGGTAATTTAACTGAAACATTAGGAGAAAAACTTTTTCTGCTTTGTTCTACCATGTAAAATGCTGATTTGTTAAGTCAAGAGTGCAAGCCTTCATCCATTCAGACACACAGTGGAAAACGTAATTTAAGAAACAAATCTGTGATGTATTCCCTGCCTGTATTTCTGGTTATTCTGCTTTCCCTATGTTTATCTTTTATAACACAAGCCATAAGTGTTATCGTTATTATTAACAATTCTATTTCTGAGTATCTAGGTCCTCTCAGACACTCCTGTTACTCTCAGACTCATAATGCTACCACTGAATCAGAAGACAGAATTGGCTTCAGGACAGTTAGGACTTTTCAGGAATGAAGGAAGAGAGCCTAGTCATGGAAATTATTCTCTCCAGCTACTAGCATGATGCAGACCTTCTAGCATATCCCATGCAACAGCTAATCCTTCTCTCCCAAACTCTTGTTGTAAAGGGTGTGGTTTTTAGTTCCTAGGGAATTGATGTGAGGTGCTGGAATAAACTTGGACTTAGTTCTGGAATAGATAATATCAGAGATTTTGCAAGAGCTGTACTGACTCTGAAATTGTTCTCTTCACCTCACTTGGACTGAATTCTGCTGCAACATCTCTTGATAAAAAACAAAGCATAGAAATCAGCTAGAACAATTTTGTTGTATAGAAGGTTATAAACCAAGCATATAAAAGCAAATAAAATTAAACTTTCATAAACTGCAGCAAGAAAAGATGTGGAGGGGTATGTTGCAGGCCTGTTAAATCACAAATGTGAAAAATGTAAGCAAGGAGTGATCAGTCATCATTTTTCACTGCGGAGGAACTAGAGGGCCTCAGTGAAACTATCCTGAAGCAGATTTAAAGCAAACAAAAGGAAATCTTTATGATGCATATTAAATTGCAGGAATCCTTGTGGTACATTTTGGAGTCCAGAAGCATGGACAGAGTAGGAAATGATCTGGATAGATTAATGAAGATTACGTCCATTTGTGGCTATTCCATGCAGCCATTTAGATGCAAGTTTCATGTCAGACACTCCCACTGATATCCAGAAATAGGGAATTACAACATAAGAAGAACCCTTTTATGTGTGCTCTGTTCTTACTCTGTTCTGTAAACATCTGCTGCCAGCAGCTCTTAAAGAAAGTGTGCTGAATATATGGACTTTTAGTCTGGGATACAGCAGAACCATTTGTAGGAAACAACTGATAGCTTTCTGGAACCCAGAGAGATGGAACACATCTTCACTTGGCTGCATTTCAAGCAAATGGTTAATGTGAGGTTTGGAGTGAACTTTACAACAGACATGTAAGGCCAATTGGTAATAACACTATCATAGCTGTATCTCATGAGTTATGTGCACTGTACAAGGTGATCTTTCAGCTTTGTAATGATAACATTAATTCTGTTATCATATTATAAACAAAAGTCAAAGATTCCCATGGGTTTAGAAATCACTCACTGAAGTTCTGAAAGTTTGAGACAACAAGAAAATATGATCAAATAAGAATTTCCAGGTTCTATTATACAGAAAAATAGCACTAGCTTTCATACCAAAGGTCCTGTCTCTGGGTTATATTCTCCTTTCTCCCAAAATAGAAATCTAAACTCCACATTTTCAGAGATGGAGGAAATTCAGTTCTTCTTTACTCACTGACAAAAAAAGGAAAAAAAAGAAAAAGAGAAAAAAAAAAAGTTAAAAAGAGGAGGTGATGATATCTGGGTCTGGCTGAGGGGAATTTGAAGGGTGGGTACTGCACCTGTGCAGAACACTGTCTCACACAAGAAGACCCTCCAGGACATATCTGGTGAGCCTGGACTGTCTAAACAAGTCTGAGTCCTGTGCTGTACTCTGAAGAGGACAATTCTTTGTTGAAAGCTCTTTTACAGTGGGAAAGACAGCCACAGTTGAAGGCTTCCAACTGCAAATGTTTTTCTCCAGCCCTTGTAAGGCCTGCCCTGGGAACTAACTGCTGAAATACGTCTGCCATCTGCAGCTGCAACTTGAGGGTGTAGAAAGAGGTGATCTCTCTGTAGGAGTGCACATGCTGCTTGAACTGTAGGATGTGTATGGGAACAAAGAGTATTCTTTCTGAAGTGCATCTGTGGTCTGGCAGTGGTCACTGTATGCAATGGCATACTACCAAGCACAAGCATGTATCATAATGCACAAATGATTTACACCCAGATGTGCAAGGCAAGGAAAAAGATTCTGTATCAGGTAATTAAAGAGAAATGCTTGTAGGACACATTTCTTTGTGTTTTGAAACATATTTATTTTACTAGCATTTGTGCCACTCTTTATTTGTTTTAGAGCATTTGCTAAAACCAAATCTCCTGGCTAGAATTTTTACAGATCTATCAAAGGTCAAGCAACTATCTCAAGCTTAGAAAGCAAAAGTTGTATTTATGATGGTTGAGAGCTCATGTTGAAAAGGGCACAAGTTTATTCCTTCAGGTATGTGACTCAAACAACACTATGTGACCTCCTTTTCCAATTAAAAAAGGTCATATTTCAGATAGCAAATATTTTTAGAAACAAGACAAAAAATTATTTTGAAAATAATTTTTGAACATGAGCATGATTTTTAAAAAATATTTTTTAAGGAGAATAGCTATTTATAGGGAATAATTATTTTCAGGGAAAATTATTTTGTGACAAAAGGTTCATTGAACTCTGTTTTGAGCACAAAATGGATATTTCAGCTATGTTATTGTGAAGTTCACTCTCTGAGACAATTGGTAAAATAAAACGTTGAAACATTTTCTATTATTGTGGTATCAGAGAACATGAAGAACTCTCTAAATTATTCCCCTGGAGATCTTGGAAAAGAAAGTTATAAAGCAGAATATTTGCCTACGTATTGTAGTCACCACACAGTCATCTGATTTCTTTCCATGTGAAATTTAAAGATTCCAGGAGGATTAGCTTGATAAAGAGATTAATATTTGATAGTCCTATATTTAAATGGAAGTGACAGACAAATTCACTGTGAAATGTCTGTCTTTTGTAAGTGTATTTCTTCAAATAGGGACAGCAAAACTTGTCTTCTCTACGTAAAATGCAGTTCTACCTGCTCCACTCAGAATACCTGGCATCTGATTATGCAGTAAAGCCCTTAAACTAACCAGTTTTTATTATTTGTTCTCTACAGTCCTTTATTACAATAAAAAAAAATATTAAAAAAAACCTCCCTGAAGAATCATGCACTGATTTCCTTTTTAAAAATTATTTTTTTAATTTGAAAAAATATTAAGGAAGGCCTCTCCTTACAGGAGACCTGGAATGATTGAGAGTAAAATTGATAAACTTTATCCTACAGCATGTGACAGTGAGGAAAGTTAGTATACCAGCTAAATGTATTGGAAATAATTAGGTGCACACAGAAGTCCACTAAATAGTACACTTTACATCAATCCAAAAGTTTTTATAGAAAAAAATGGGAAGATCAGTCCTTGTGCTGCTGGTGGTTCCATATTAGTGGTGTCATTTATTTATTTGTGTGAGGGACAGAAGTAACCATTCCCAAGGGAAAAGCAACCATTCCCAAGAGAGAAAAGCAGAGCTTAAAAAAAAAAAAAAAAAAAAAAAAAAAAAGAAGGAAGTGCACTACTCTAGTTTTGCACCCACTGTTCTGTATCTTTGGCTTACTCTGCTTCCTGGTCTCAGGGCTAGAAAATATATCCTGTTCCAGCAATTAAGCTTTCATATTACATTTTTCAGGATCAAAATTTCTGTCTGAGAGATTTCCAACAGAAAACTAAAAATTTAATCCAAGGGTGGGGCACAGCATTGAATACATTTTATGTGTTCTCTCAGAGGTTCTTTGTCCTCCATACTATATCCAGAAGAGAAATGATAATATCTTTACTTAGGTTAAATTCACACTTTTGATTAATTTCTTGGGAATATGTGACTGCAAGGAGCTAAATTTCATGTTTGGTCCTCAAATGGCTATTCATTCTCTGCCTCTCATATAGACTCAGCATTTCCCTGGGCTCAGTTATTACAAATTTTGAGGAAAAGATAATGTGCAGCCCCATCAAACGTTGAGTTCATCCAAGCTCAGAAGAGAAATACTGTAACCAATGGACCTGCTGGACACCTTCATGAAAGTTAGATCAAGCATATGTTTCCTACTGTCCCATTGTTTTCTATAGCACAGTTATAAAAACCATCTTATCTGATCAGTTCATTGTAAACCCTACTATTCAATGAATCATTAATCAATGAAGCAAAAAATAAGTTTTCACTTTTTGTTATCTTGTTTCATGTTGAACACATGCAAGTCTGTCTTCCTTATGTTCCATTTTCCTTTGTCATGGTCACATCTGCATTACCTCTCTTATCTTCTTTAAAAGGACAGCTGTGCTGTGAAAGTCACTGATCACTAGATTTCTCAAGTCCTTAGGTCTCAGCATCATGGGGCTCATTGTCTAACTCATGGACAATCTAGCAAGTAGAGAACTTGGTGTCTTTAAGTACAGATTGGGACAATGCTCTTGAACTTTGTAGAAAGATTGAATCTTTCATCAAACACTATGATGAGCTGTTTAAACTGGTATCCTAGAAATGCCAAGGGGAAGTTTGAACAGGATATATCAAACTCTTGGCACATACATTTTGGGCCAATGCCCACTTGCATTGAAACAGATGATTGATGATGCAGTAACATGAGGTCTGCTGTGAATTACATATACCAGCAATCCATATATTGTTTCAGACTCTTGAAAAGGGCTTATTTATGTACCTTTCCTACAAAATGTAGAAAGAGCTGCCTTGCTCTGTAGCACAATGTGATTGCATTAAAGCTGCGCACTTCCCGAAGAAGGAATGAAAAGAGTGTGTGATGGTGGTCTAGTGTTTCTTGATCACTATTTGCAGAGCCTTTAAAAGTAGTCTATAGATAATCGAGGGCCTAAAGTCCACTAGGTGAACACCTTTGAATCAGTGGCAAAAACAGTCTTCTAAAATATGGCCTCAAACATAGCTGAGTAGTCTTCAACATAAGTACCTACGTTCTTGACAAAAAGACATTGTGCAATTATACTTTTCATAGGTCTTTTTGTTGCAGTTCTGTTTTGCCTGATTTTTTTTCTTTTCTTTTTTCATTGAGACAGAAAAAAACAGAAGACACTGTCTAAGGAACTCATTCAAAAGAAATCACAGGTATCACAGGGTGTTAGGGGTTGGAAGGGACCTTGGAGATCTTTGAGTCCAACCCCCCTGCCAGAGCAGGA
>JAAGNO010024857.1:55320-65915 GCA_033439905.1 Ceryle rudis
ATGCAGGACTCTGCACTTATCCCTGTTAAACCTCATTAGGTTCAGCTCTGCCCAGCTCTCCAGTCTGTCCAAGTCTCACTGGATGGCCGCACAACCTTCAGGTGTACAATGTAGGGGATGATCCACCTGCTTTCAGATCCTGCATGATTGAACTCATATATATATATATAAGGGTAGGGAAAAAGGAGAACATAAAAGTTATTTGTTTTACTGTTTTTTGAATAGCAAGTTTTTTCTATGCAAGATTATTGTTGTTATGGTAACATTATCTCTGACTACAGAAATCATGTTTTGTTGCTTGCAAGAAGTGAAGAACATCTGCATGTATTAAGTTAGCCTCCTTATTGCTGGACTTGGCTGAAAAGCTATCCATAGGACTAAGCAGATGTGTCGAACAATGAAAAGTTTATGGACTGTATGTTTATGTTTAAAAAAGAGAATGTTTTAAGAGTTCATTCAGGCTCAGATCCAGTCTTTCTTGGAGGACTTTGACTGCCTAGCTAGATTAGAGCAAAACTTAATGATCACAGAAAGATTTTAAATATCATGAAAGAGATTCCTTTCAGCTGGAAATCAAAGACTAGGGCATGTTTAAACTGTGTTGATTGCTATGTCTTTTTTGTAAAAACAGACTTACAAAAATATTCTTTGAGCCTACGTTCTGTTGTGTTGTTTTGTTTGGGCTTTTTTTTCCTACTAGGATTTCAAATATTATATTTGTTAACTAATTACAGTTCTTGACAGATTTATAGAAGACAAATCTTATAAATGTTCCTTACTTAGAATAAATTAATGTTTTGCTCCTTTATTTAGAAATATTTTAAACAGTAGTAATGCTTACAGAAGTCATCAAATATTTACCTCTGGGAGGTCTGCTTGTGTGAAGTTCTACAGTTCAGGTGAAAATAAAACCAACTTTCTATCCAAATATTGTGTATTATTCAAATTTATCCTGAAAGAAAAGGTTTCTTTGTAAATAACCTCATTTATATTTTAATATATTATATGTAGGTCAGTATTGATTTTTTTTTTTTTCTTTTCCCCCATATTTCCCCTTTCTAAGTGATCTTTTTGTGCTGGTGATCTTTTATTTACCCAGTGAATAGTTCATTCCCTTTTCAAAGCATTTAACATTTTAAGAAAAAATACCCTGTCTGTAGATAAACTTTCTTTTGAATTACAGTGACATTAAATAGTCCGTCTGTCATGACAGCCAGAGTGAGCATTACTAAAACCATAGAATCAGCAGATCCATCAAACCTGCTCCCCAAAACAACCATTTGTCAGAGACAGCGCCAACATCTATCACCTGCATAATCTGATATAAGAAAATACAGTTTCCATAATAAAGTGATTCCATAATAAAAATGCTATTATCTTGGCAATTAAATATCTGTGCTTCATTACAGTGTGCAGCAGTTAGGCTCTGTGCTTTGTCTTCTGTGCAGAGGAAGCATTAACATGTGACAGCATTACAACTTCTTGAAGTGCTCTCTTCATTATGTTGCAGAAAAAGTATATGTGATGATACAAAGAATGTTTTATCCACAGAGAATTGGCCTCTCTCTGGTGTCAGTGCTGACTATCATGTGCTATCTGTACCCATGCTCCAAGCTGGGAAGATGGAAGCCAGCTTTTAATTCAGAATTGTGTAGCCACTTCAGTGCCTCTACTCACTGATTTACCTAGGAGGCAGGATTTGTTAGCAAGTAGAAAAACTGATTGCACAGATGAGCAGGCTCCTGTTTAATTGCCTAAAAATATAGATAGAGTGAGAGTGTGACTTTTTGATGTGTTCAGTTTTAAGATTCTTAAGTACTTGGGAAAGGCATCACTGAAGTGGGTGGAATGAGTAGATGAATGACTCATTGCAACAGGCAAAGACCTGGAGATGATTGCTGGCTTTATAGCATCTCAGAGAACAGCATAATTTCAGTGCCATCTTCTCAAGATCAGTGAGTTGCATCAGTAGCTGCCTCTTAGTCTGACATAGCAAAAAAGGTGGATACTTTAGATTTGTACTACAGGACAGGACGTGGTGTATATAACCTCAGATTGCTTCTGGGTGAGTTTACAGTCATAAGGGAGAGAGGATCAAACATCAAGTGGGGTAGATGCATCTTTATGCAGGGAATGTATGTTGCATTTATGTACATGGCATGTAGGTGACTCTGTATTACTTTGTCTATAGGAATCCTCACCCATGAGATGAATATTTGTAAGGACTCTGTCTTCAGTCATTTCAAGACATATAGGAAGGAAACCACTCAGCAGAGGCTAAGCTCTTATTATCTCCAGTCTGGTAGTAATCCAAAGCATTCTTGGGCAAGGTGCTTAATGGGAGTAACAAGAAAGCAGCTGAACATAAAACAGTAATCTGGGCTCTGGCATTTGCAAAAGGAAAATAATAAAGTATATTTCATTCTCAGAAATCTTGATGACTGGCAGCCAGAATATACTATGTAGGACAGTAATTTAATACCATGTCAGTTTTTCCCCAGATATGTTTTTGGTCAGAATTAACTCATGAAATAGCTATGAAACTTAACAGTGATATACACCCATTTGAAAGAAATTCAGCCATGAAGTCTGTAGCTTTTACAGGTAACACCAGGGAAAATCCTAGGCTTTAACTTGACTTGCAGATATATGTGATTTTTTGTGAGATTTTCAGTTAGTGATTTGAACTGGGCACCTTCTTTTTTATTAATTATTTATTTATTTTATTTGTTTTCTTTTTTTTTATTTGTAATGAAAGAATGAGGACCCAGGATATATGTTGTAGAAGACTTGTGAAGAAGGTTCACAAAAGTTCGTTTATCTGTGCTACTGATTTATGTCCCCTGAGGTGACTCTTGATCAGCTCACCAACATGTTCTCAGCACATCAATCCCATTCCTCAACTGCAGATTGCAAACATCTCAAACTGCAGGGAAGATATAATTGAAACACTCCTCTTTTGAGCTTCATGCATGTGATATATTTTATATGTGCCTGGCTCAGTGGGAATGAAAGAGAGCTCAATTTATGATGGGAACACTGCTTTTAATTCAGTAGATTGGCACATTAATAAAGAATGATTAAATGTTAGTATTTGGAGAAACTCATATTATTCTAGAAATGTAACATTTTGCCTGACAGAGTCTTGAACTCCAGTGAAGAATAGCTTCTTAAATCTTGAAATCCAACTGCAATTTGCCTGGTGGGTTGTCTTATCGATGGAACCAAGGCCAGCTAAGGGTCTCCTTGTTTGACCTTAATCTTCCTGTTAGCCACCTACAGCTTTAACTCAAGATGCCAAAAATTTTCTTGGAATCCTACCACAAAGTGCTGGGCCAGATTCTGTTTCTAGTTACAGCAGCATAAACTTGGCATCTGATCTGACCTCAGCTCCTTCAACCTTGTTGTCTGCATCTCAGTCCTGTTTCTGCCTCTCTGTGGATCTGATATCTCTTAATTCTTTGGCTAGAATGACTTATAAGGAACTCACTTCCTCCCTCCTTATTGTGATATTTAGCAATCTGTTAATTGTTATATTCAAATAAATATTTTTATGGTAATTTCCTTCAACTGTCACTTTGTCTTCAGCCTCCATGAGCATTTGACATATTAAGTAAACGGACTTTAATAATCTGATTTGTTTTTCCATTTGCGTACGTGAATATTTGTTTTGGCTATAGTCTCATCCATCCAGGTGAAGAAAAACATGCTGCATGACTTCTTAATATATCAGCTGATCTGAAGTAGACTGTCAAATATTGAACATCCAAATACCTCTGTGTTATGAATTAAAAGTTAAGTATTTGCACAGGAAAAAAAAAAAAAAATCTAGAATAAAGTTTATGGACTAATCTTGTGCATAAAAAACTGAAGCAAATCAAAGTTCATTACAATGTACTTATTCAGCTCTACCCTGCAACGCTGAAGTTATTGCTGCTTTGTTTAGACTCAAGGATTATTGTAATTCAGTGATGTGAACTTTCTTTTAAGGGGTCTATCAGCTAATCCACAAAAACTCCCATCATGAAGACTGCTGAATTACTGAGTGAAGGAGGTTAGAAGATCAGATGCTGAAATCATTGGGTACTCAGGTACATCATCTGAGTAAATTCAACTTGTGGAGCATGGAGAAGAGGTGGTAAGGAGATGATGTTTTCAAGTCAAAGACCACTATGTTTTCACTTAGCAAGTTCAAGCGGATATCCTGACTCTGGGGGATAAACCTGGGGCAGCGTTGCTGAAGGTACAAATTCATAATAGAATCATTATAAGTTCATGCATTCAACCAGAGGAAAATTTATTGCATTTAATTGATGTGCTTACTTCTACAGATTTGGAAATTAGTCTTGTATTGAAAAGCATATCCTCTCTACTATGCCACAGAGTGCTGGCTTACAAACCCACATGTCAAATTAAGTTATGATCTATTGCCATTCATGGTCAGATCCTAAGGGTGTAGCCCAATACCTCTGTACTGCAGTTCTGGTCCAGGACTGTCTCTGTTCCCTTTTGTTTGGAACATATTTTTCATTATAGTGGAGTTATTATATCTTCGCAATAGGAATTTTGGAGCAAAGGTCAAAACATACAGTTCCTCTTTCACAGCAGATTTCTATGGACAGGAATCCCTCTTACTGCCATACTTCACTGTAATACCAGAATGCCTGGTAATCCTAATCCTCACTGTTGTCTTTCCAACAAAAATGGTTTTGAAGGAATCTCCAGGTACAAGGAGGCCTACAATAAATCTAGGGAGGGACTTTTTACAAGGGCTTGTACTGATAAGACAAGGGGTAATAGCTTCAAACTGAGAGAGGGTAGATTCTTCACTTTGAAGGTGGTGAGACAGTGGAACAGGTTGTCCAGGATGCTCCATAGCTGAATGTTTTCAAAGCCAGGTTGGATGGGGCTTTGAGCAACCTGGACTAGTGGGAGGTGTCCCTGCCCAAGGCAAGGGGGATGGGACTAGATGATCTTTAAGGTCCCTTCCAACCCAAACCATTCTATAATTCTATGAATCATTTTTATCACTCAAAAAAATCAGCAAGATTACAATAGTCAGCAGCTAGTCTGTTTTTCCTTAGCAGTGTTTGTTGATTTAATATCTTTTTGTCTTGTGCAAAAGTACTTTCTTTACATATAATCGTTTATAAGCAATTTGTTCAAACTCTGGAACTACAGCTCTAGCAACTCAAATAGAATTGTCTTCTTACAGATGTTGAAAATGTCATAAAAACTTGATTTTTTCAATCTGTAATTAAGAGTAAGTTTTGAAAAATTGTGTCGTTTTTGGTTTTGTTTTGTTGGGTTTTTTTTCTTTTTTTTTTCCAACGCTGCCTAGGAATCTCTTCCCACCCTCTTGCAAACAGGAAATGCACAAAGTAGGATTAGAGTTCATTTTAAGGAACTGGAGAGATAAATGTGTTTTGATTGATCCCTTGGTGCTCTGAGTCACAGTGTTTAAACAGGATGCTGCCAAAAAAAGTTAAATTAGCAAAAATCTCTTTCCTTCCCATGCTTTCTAGCTTTATTACAGACCAGTACAAGTGGGTCATATTCAGCTAGAAGTTGTAGTATCTTAAGAAACAGTAATAATTGCCATGCTGGGAAATATTTATACACAAATGTCAGGCTACAGATTATGGGAAAAGAAACAGGTTTATGACAAAGGAAAGAATTTAATTTGAAAACAGCAATTTTTAATTAATCATTGAAGAAAGTACAAAATGCAGTATATTATTTCTCTCTATAATAGGAAAACAACAGTTTCCCCCCCCCCCCAAAGTAGTACAATATACTTATCTACAGATTATAATTTTAAAATATCTCATTATCTTAGAAGGGCAACATTCTCTTTAGGAGGGGTGACAGCAAAATCTTCCAAGGCAGTCAGAGCTAGACAGCTCACAGCAGTGATGTCCTGATAGTAATGAATAATGCTTGATTTGCAAACAGATGGTCTGTGTGACCTACTAAATCCCTATCAATTTGTCTTTTTTTTTTTTTTTTTTTTTTTATGAATCTTTTATGCAGTCTTGGCTTGGTATCAGTGAGTTGGTGTGTGAGATTAGTTGTTCCTCAGACCAACCTTATCATGTTTTATTTTTCAGCTGTAGAATAATCATTTGACTATGTAAGCAAAAAATTTCCAAGTGAGGTACTTAAAACTGATTTCTAAATATATTTCTAAGTATTGGTATAAGTGTCTCAAGCTTCAAAGCGGACCCAGGATTTATATAGCATCTAGAATCACTGAGGGCTGAAAGAGTTCATCAACTTTAAAAACTGCATTCATTCTAAAGAGGAGAGACACTTTCAAAGGAACCTATATCAATGAGCCTTAGGTTCCTCAGTCACATGAACATTTTTGCAAATGTCCTCATTGACTTTTGAACATGTGACAAAAGAATGGTAAGAAGTGAATTTTCTAATTGATTATTTAGAATCTGTACAGAAAAGCTACCTGAGATTAGGGGATTTCCCCCAAAAATAATGTTTATTTTTTAATTTATTTAAACATAAATATATTATAGTAAATAAATAAATTAAAAAGTAGGTGTGAGACTGTGGAAGATTTGATCCAGGAAGACCCAACACATTGAATTCAAAACCTGTCCTGGTCAAAAAGTATATCTACTTTTTATCTCCCACACTATGAAAAGAAGTTAATTAAATAATTAAGTATTAGAGGTCACTTAAAAATCATCCAGTATGCTTAAATGCACTTTGAATACTGCCTTTCTATCTGTTAAACTGAAAAAGAGGGCGTTTATTTTGCAAAAACACATCACAGACTGAAGGCGTCATCTTCATTGCTTTATTGCTTGTTTACCTCTCTAGAGCAGCTTGAGACTTACATGGCTGTTGCAGGTACTGTACTTGTTGCAATCTGGATGACTGCAATTTCCCCAGATTAGATGTTTTTAGCAATTATTGTAATTTTTCCCCTTACATCTCTCTACTTAAAGGAAGGGGGGCTAAAATGAGATCACATCTAAGCAAAACTTTTATACATCTGAATACTTTTTGATGTATGCAAAATATACTTATTCTCCAGCTTGTCACCAAACTAAATAATGGAAAAAAAAAAGAATCTTTCCATCATATTCTGCTTGCCCAGGACTTTGAGTAGGATTTCCCACAGCTGTGTCTGCTGCTGTGGCCACTTGCTGTGCCCACCAGTTTTAAACTGCTACAGACAAAAAGCAGAACCAGCATTTTTCAAAATTCCTGAAGCCTGTTGTAATTCTATGTTGTTGTTAGATCTTGTGCTGAAAAACATTCTCAAGAGCTGGCTGGTTGGCTGAGAAGGCTTTCTGCAGCTTCAGATTCCTGATGTGCTAAAGCAGGTTCTCAAATAGTTTGGGCACTTGGAAAATGTTTTTAACTGGTGCTCCTGTGCCACTTCATTGAGGAAAAAGGGAAGTGTGCAGTGCTCATTAAAGTCCCTGTCACATTCAATCAAAAATTTTGTCAAGTATTTCAAAGTATCCACTGAGTTTCCTTTGTAGCCCTACACATTTTTTTTTGTTGTTATTGTGTGTGTATTTGACCAGATGTTTCTGCTGCTAATTGGTTGAATTTTTAATTAGTCTAATATACGAGAAGTTGGTCCTGATCAATTAACTGTTTGAGTTCAGATTAAGATCACACTATTCTTGGATAGAAATACTTGTGCAAAGAAGCAACTAGCAACACTTCCATGTGTAGAAACACTTAAAGTAGTGGTTCAGGTGTGTGTGCTTCCATATCAGGAATGTTAAGTTCAGCCTAGTGAAGCTGGCTACAGAATGTGGATGAGATTTCATTAATTCCTCATATACTTTCCTTTCATTTCCTTCCTACTCATCCCTATTCTGCATACTCAAATATGGAAGATAGTTTAAGATATTATGGTATCTTGCTTTTTCACAATACCGTGCACTATGGCAAAAGGAATATTCAAGACTCTCCTTTTAGACCATAATTTCAATATTCTCCCCAGCTGATTTAAACCTGGATCAGAGTAAAAAATGCAGACTAATAAAATATGGTATGATTTTTTTCACTTTTCTGTTGACAGCTCTTCTTCCTCTTCTAGGCAAGTGTTGAAAATGCTCCTTCTAAGCCTTTGAGTAATTTAAATTGCTCCTGGATGATTTCATTAATCTTGGTTACCCTTGAATTTTTTTTTCTGAGTACTTGAATGTAACAAGGTATGTCTGATTGTAAGAGGGAAACAAGGAGTTCATAAGAACAATAAATAACAAAGAAAGAGGTCAAAATTTACAAAAAGAACAAAATTAAGAAGAAAGATGAAGAAATTAAATACAGTCTCATTATTTGCCTCTGGCTGCTTCAGCATTGCTAGCTGATGGGACTGGGAGGAGTGGCTGATACACCAAAAGGTTGTGCTGCTATTCAGAGAGATCTGGACAGACTGGAGAGCTGGGCAAGGGTGAACCAAATGAAGTTCAACAAGGATAGGTGTGGAGTCCTACACCTGGCAAGGAATAACCCCATGCACCAGTACAGCTTAGGGACAGACCTGCTAGAAAGCTCCAAGGGCAATGTGCCTTGGAGCTCCAAGGGCTCCAAGGGCAATGTGCCCTTGTGTCCAAGAAGGCTAATGGTATCCTGGTGTGCATAACGAAAAGTGTGTCCAGAAGGTCGAGGGAGGTTCTTCTCCCCCTCTGCCCTAGTGAGGCCACATCTGGAGTATTGTGTCCAGTTCTCGTCTCCCCAGTCCAAGAGGGACAGGGAAATACTAGAGAGAGTCCAACAGAGCTACAAGGATGTTTAAAGGACTAGAACATCCCTCTTATGAGGAAAGGCTGAGACACCTGGGGCTGTTAGTCTGCAGAAGAGAAGACTGAGAGGGGCTCTTATTAGTGTTTACAAATATCTGACGGATGGGTATCAAGTGGAAGGGTCCAGGCTCTTTTCAGTGGTGCCCTGTGATAGGATGAGAGGTAAATGGTAGCAAGGTGAAATACAGGAAGTTCCACCTCAACATGAGAAAAAACTTGTTACTGTGAGGGTGACAGAGCCTGGAAGAGCTGCCCAGAGAGGTTATGGAGTCTCCTTCTTTAGATATTTTCAAAACCCACTTGGATATGTTCCTGTGTGGCCTGCCCTGGGTAATCCTGCTCTGTCAGGGGGATTGGACGAGATGATCTCCAGAGGTCCCTTCCAACTCCTACTGTTTTATGATTCTGTGATGATTTTATGACTTACCTATTTTTGTGACTCTTGCATTGACTCTTGTGTTTACTTTTCCATCCATTAATTCATCAAAATGATGAAATTATATTGCTAGACATAGGATATGATCAGCAGATGTACTTTTTCTTTTCTGCAGAATTGAGAGGATTTATACATTTTCTAATGTCCTCAGTGTTATGCTAATTCTACAGAATGGACACTGAACCATCAGGGAGATGAGGGGAGATCTCATGTGCCTGGAAAAAAAATTCAATGAATTAACACACGTTAATCTTAGCTGTGCTGAGATTAACCGTGCAAATCTCTGGCAGTAAATTGGGGAACTTTACCATGTTTCTCCTCAGGTTCTAAAGCTTAGAATCAACACTTGGGAGGAAGGGACTGAGGTGGTTTTGTCTTCATGTGCCTTTTTGATGTTAGGGAAGACAAAGGCCAGAGTCACGCAATAATTTTGCCCTGAGCAGGCCATGGGCTGGAAGAGTTGTACCGAAGAAAGATTTCGGTGGTGACCAAAGTCAGGCTGTAAGGGAGTAGTCTACCTGCCCTGCTGATGTGCACTCAGTTACAGAGATTTTCTTAAACTGTCTTCATGCCAGTTCAGGAAACACTTTACCTGTTTTGATAAGTTAGAAAGCAACACCTTGCAGGAAAAAAAGTCTAATCACTAAATTGAAAGACATAAAATAAAAGTTTTCACTGCTAGAAATAGGCCATACCTATGCTTCACATAAAAGATCTATCTTTTCAAGATGTATTTGTGCATACATTCAGCATTTCAGTAGATGACATGACCCTGGCACCAGTTTATATTACAAATTAACGTTCATGCTTTTTTATACTCACAAACAATTGGAAGCTTATCATACATACAAATGCATTAATCACAACATGTTACTGAGTAGGTTCAACAATTTTCTTCCTATCAGTTGCTCATGGATTGTTAATTTTGAGTCCTCCCTATTCTCATTTATTATTGATGTACGATCATTCACCTTATTCATAAACCATGGAATAATCAACCCTTTGATTAGAATACTGAAGTATATTTAGAAATATTTTAAATAGTGGTGAAAGGCAAATATTTGGTATCAAGCAATGGTCCAGTTTATCAGCTGCAGAAACTGGTGCAACTCTGTTGAGTAAAATGTCAGAAAATATTTCATGTTATAGTTATTCCTTACCTAAAAAATTTTCTATAGAAAATAAATTATAGAAAATTATAAAATATGGAGGCAAAACATTTATGTTCATAGAATCATAGAATGTTTTAGGCCGGAAGGGACCTCTAGAGGTCATCTGGTCCAACCTCCCTATACAAGTAGGGACATCTCTACCTAGGGCAGGTTGGTCAGAGCCCCATCAAGCCTGACCTTGAATGACTCCAGGGATGG
>JAAGNO010024857.1:66015-76089 GCA_033439905.1 Ceryle rudis
CTCTGGGCAGCCCATGCCAGTGATCTGTCACCCTCATATTAAAGAGCTTTTTTCTAATATCCAGTATAAATCTATCCTTTCCTAGCTTAAAACCACTGCTCCTTGTCCTGTCATTACAAACCCTTTTGAACAGACCTTCCCCCACCTTCATGTAGGCCCCCTTCACATAGTGGAAGGTCACTATAAGGTCCCCCTGGAGCATGATTTGTATTGGTATTCAGGATTAGACATTCTCTGTCTTAAGGCTTACTGGTGTTATGAAAAAAATGGTGATGTGATTTATGTTCTGAGTGTTGGTAGGATAGATTGATCATATTCAGGTGTCATTTAGCTTGATATGGTAACTGGTATCCGCATTTTGCCATCAAAGAACATTTGTGTGTCACAAAGTAAAATGAGTTTTGTTTGCCTATTTATCACACTGACTGCAGTGGGAGTCTGAAGGGTCTAATTTCCATTTATCTGACTAACTTTTTATGAGTATGTTACATTTTCATTATTCTTAGAAGCAAGGACAAAGGCAGATCAGAAGGAAAACACTTGCCAGCATGAATTATTGTGAGGGTTTGAACCACAAAATGATTCTGCAGATCAAGTGGAAGCTGGGCTGTTATCTGCCTGAAGAACTTCTTTATCAACCTATAATCAAACTATATCAAACACACATTATAATTTTTAACATCTGTGCTTCAGGGGTATTTGAGCCCCATATTTCAAAGAGTATTTACAAGTTCTCAGATATGACTATTCATAATGAAAATCATGACTCTGAATATTGTGACATCTATTGAAGAAGAAGAAAACCATGGTGTGGGACACAGGGCAGATGAATCAAAAATCTCCCATTCAGTGAAAATTATTTTGTATACAAGTTGGAGGAAATGCCATGAAAATTTCGCTGTCTCACTTGGTGTATATAAATTACAATAACATTTGAAGGTACATGATTGAATTTAAATCTGTGGATCTATAGTGATCACAGACAGTGTTTTCAGAGTGCTGCTAATTCAACAGACTTAGCATTGTGTGTAGCAATTGCATTGCAACAGGATGAACCAGGAAATACAGTCCTGTAACTTCTTTCTAATTGAAGAGCTCTGACTGGAATGGTTACCAAGATGAATTAAAATTTTTCCAAACAAAATATTTGTACTAGGACATTGTGAAAGATGAAACAATCGTTATATTGATAAGCAAATGTTTCCTGTCTAATAAAATTGGCTCTTGATCCATTGAATTATTTCTCTGAGAATTATCTTGGTTTGCATTTGGTACACAGCACTGCAAGGTCTGCAGTGACAGTCTGAAACAAGGCTTGAACTGGGAGGCAAGAGAGCTAAAATGAAAAGCACAAATAACTTTTCTTTTCAACTCTGAGAGAATAGAGAACTCCTAAACAGACGATCTGTGGAAAACTCTTCACAGGCCAGATACTTCAGCAATAAGAGAGCAGGTTTACAGATAATTTTCAATCCAGCCATCTGAAAATTACAGCTTCTTCTGGGAGCAAATTCATCAGAAAAACTGAAGTTGCAGTTAGGATGCCTGAGTTTTCAAGGAAAAAAATCATAAGAAAATGCAAGCAATGTCATATGAACAAAGCTACTCAAGGAAATTCTGTTTTCCTGAGTGTAACTAATGATTCAGTTTCTCACACCCAGAAATATACACAAAAATTAGTGAGAATCTTAACTTATCACAGCCCCAAAGAGAAGCTCCAAGTCTTATTACATGTTCAGTATTTGGCTTTTAATAGTGTTAAGCGCATGCCCTACAGACAACACTTTGGTCACAGAAACGTTACAGTTGGTTCAGAAATATCTTGGTGAGCTCAGTCAAAAGGAACACTAGCTGTAAATGAGTTCAGTTATAGTGCTCCACATTGTATTAAAAATATGACTTTCATCCTCTGTGGGACAAGTATGTTGGAGCAGTGTATGATTTCATACATACATAAGGACAAAAACATAGACTTCCAGCTTTGAGATGTTGCAGAAGCTCAAGATGAAAATCATCATTTGGAGCTTTTGGAATCATTTGGAAAATCGTCATTTGGAGCTTTTTCTGATTTATAGGTTATTCCTTTTACTTCCATCTTGGGGAAGAGAAAAAAAAAAAAAAAAAGTGCATTACCGAGAACTTTTGTACCATAACTGAACTTGTCCACTATCAGTGAGATAATAAAGTTACTGTTCCAAACTCATCGTGCCTAATTCCTCTATTCTTGCCATATTTATCTTAATGTTTCATAGTTTTGTGGGGCTTGGGGATTATGCTGTTTTCCAAAGTCCATGGCTGCCAGAAACAGCATGGCCAGGAGGAGAAAGGAAGTGATCATGCCCCTGTTATTTGCCACTGATGAGGCCACACCTAAAGTATTATATATTATTATATAGTTAAGATCAGTTCTGGTACTCTCACCACAAGAAAGACATTGAGTTGTGGGAGTAAGTTCAGAGAAGGGCAATCAAGACGGTGAAGGGGCTGGAGAACAAGTCCTGTGAGGAGAAGCTGAGGGAATTGGGATTGTTTAGTTTGGAGAAAAGTAGGTGGAGGAGAAACTTTATCACTCTCTACAGCTACCTGAAAGGAGGGTGTAGTGAGCTGGGTGTGGCCTCTTCTCCCAAGTACGTAGCAACAGGACTAGAGGAAATGGCCTGAAGTTGCAGCAGAACTGCATTTTTTTTTTAACTAAAGATTTGGAAATTTTAAATGAATTCTACTCCTTGGTTTATAGAGACCCAAGCTGTAAAGGAGTGGATAAAAAGGAGTTGTCAGTTGCATCTCTACAGGCTGCTGCTCTGGGAAACTGCGACTGGGATTAATTCTCCTCTTCTCCAGTGGGACAGACACAGGATGACCTCAGATGGGCCACGAGGCTCAAAAAATTGTGGAATACACTCCATGGGATCCTGAGAAGCTGCAGATGGCTTCTTACGTATGAAAGACAGTCATGTAAAGTTGTTACAACTGAACCATTAATCTGACCTCTTTTACTGTTGATTAAATTTTATTTGCTGTTCCATCAGGACCTGACTTTTTAAAACACACTGAAAGGGGCTTGATGTGGATATATTTAAATTAAAATAGCATATGTTTTCCATTTTAAGGAACATCAGTCTCAGCACTGAATTAAGAAGTAGGTATAACTGGTATTTTAAGTAAATATATTGTAGTTGTCAGCCTTTCCAAGCAAAAAATTTAATTTCCATATAGCCACAAATTCCACAAATTACAAGCACAAACCATGTCCACAGTGCTTCATAGTTGCTTTAATCCTGAATTGAAAATCATGGCATTAGTTTTTTTCCTTGGGTATATGTGTCAAAAAGAAAGGAAGAAAGAAGCCTCAGCACCAGAAGCGTACTAAATGTTCTAACTTCTCACTTCCTACAAGAATGGATTTTGAATGTTTGACATCAAAAAAGCCCAGAGCACATCTTTAAATGATAACTCAATTATTCTGAGGAAAATTTGTTCATTGGTCTTATTACCTCGATCCTGTGTGCCTGTCTGGACATTAAATAAACAGATAGTTTACCAAGAAGAAACATCAACATCCAGAGTACAGAGTTTGACTTTGTATTCTGTAGACTTAGCTCCTAAATTAAGATGGTCTCCTAACCAAGGCTGATAGGACATCTTTCAGGATAAAACAGAGTAAAAGCTAAACTGCATAGTCCTTGCAGCTAAACAGACAAATGAGTGGTTTATCTACTGTCCAATTGTTACTAAGAATAAAATAACAAAAATAAATCCACAGTGTACATCTACTACCTGGAAGACAGTAGGTCAAAAACTTATTCAGGTCTTTGCTCATGGTAGAAAGCTTGACAAAGAAGCACTGCTCCCTACAACAGGTAAATCGGGAAAATGTTTTTTTAAAACATCTGTGGTATTTGACCTAAAGTCCTAGTTTATAAACAAACGACAACATTTCATGCAGTTGATAGGGATAGCATATAATCTGAAGTAGAGCAGGCTTCCTTTTATTTTTACAACAAACAGCTTTATTTCCAAGGAATAAAACAACATATATTTTCTAATATTGGATAATGACCTGTAGCATTAAGATAAAATCAAATGGAGAGCAAGTATCCCTGGGACAGAGATTTGGTTTTATGCTTCTATGAAACGGGTGTTCAAGGAGTTTCCAGACATGGGATATGATTCTTATTATAGCTGAGGTGACTATCTCATTTGAAACCATACTATATGCATTAACTCTTAAAATGAAACTACTTACTGTTGTGTCCTGAGCTTTTCTGTGTTTTAAGGCAGTTATCTTACATTATCAGTCAATAGTTTCAAGAATCAAGAAATGCAAAAGAATAGATGTTGCCATAATCAAATGATAGAGAATTAAAATCTGGTCTGTATGCCGAAATAATCCTTAACAGTTTATTTCCAATGTGGCCAGCATGTTGTTTTAATGAACTCAGTAAACTCAGATCATGAAGTTATTATGAAGTTATTATGAAGTTACTGCTATGAAAATTGCTATGTTATGAATATCTCTCTGTCAGCCCAGTCTGTCTTGGTGATCGAGGGGTTGTGGGTCTAGACTTCTTCTCTAGACAAGGGAGGGTGCCAGTGAGTCTTCTCCAATCAGTCATCCCACCTCAAGGTCAAAGACTGAAGAACTTCAACTGAGAAGTGTGAGATAAAGTAGAAATATGACTCTAAATGTAGCTATTGAGAATGGCCAATTGATAAAGATCTGCTTAATCCTTCTAGAGCTCCAGAGTGCTCTAAAGGCAGGAAAGAATGAGGGAATGATCACTCTAGTATAAAGTTTAGGATTTCCCACCTGTGATACTGACCTGCTTGGATTTGCTTTGTTTTGCTTCGCCACAGCATGCAATACTTCACTTACAGCTCTGTCAGCAGTCACTGGCCAGTCTTGCATGCAAGTAGGAGAGATCCTCCCATTTATTTGTGACCTCTGGGTTTGGTTATTATCCACAGAAATGAGATGACTAAGCTGAAAAAAGCTCATCTGGTTTGTAATTCAGCATATGAACAAGACAGAGTGTTGAGAAGACAGAGCCCATACACTCTGCTTTCTGGAGATGCATCCCTGTAAAGACAGAGCTAGACTGAAGTTTTCAGTACCCTCTGTCAAAGTCCAAGTGACTTATGTCATTAAATTTTCTTCCACATTGGCTAATGTTTGATTTGAAGAGGAGAATGCTAGCTTCAGCAGTGACGTCTGCTGGTATGAAGGGCAGGGATTCCTCCTCAGCTGGTCTGTGTTTCTGAACGTTAACCTGTAAACAGGCAGAATTACTGTAGGCCTCATTTTTATAGCAAAGTGCAGTTTATGCTCCTCTGAGCTGCTCTGCTTGCAATATCAAACAGACAAAATCACAAAACCATTTCAAAACTGGGGAAATGTGAGGAAAATAAGAGTCTTTATTCTCTTGGTGATGTCCAAATGAGGTCAGAAATCTGTTCCTACTGAAGGTGAAGTTGGGTGCATATGTATCCACACTAGCAATTTGCTGTTTTCTGGTTTACTCCTAGGCTACGCTCTGGCATGAGCTAGCTATTTCCTTCCAAAAGGAGACCTAGAAACAGTTGACATGATAATTTGTTCCAGGGTCTGTTCTTGGATGCAACCCACGCCAAGATTGACTCCTTCCATCTAGGACATTCCTCCCACATTATCCCATGTGGTAATGCAGCACATATCCTTGGTGTCATGCTATGAAAAACACAGCTGTGCCAGACTGCATGCAGCACAACCCTCGCATTATTTCAGGCATTGTGAATTGAAAAATGATGACAAACAGTTAGTCTATCCTTGGCATAAAGGAATCCCCACAGGAGGGGGATGCCTTTAATTTACAACCACAACCATTACATCTTGGGGTGCTAGCTGTCCCATGGTGCCATATATATGTATATATATGCTGAGATTCCTCAGCCATTAATATGGGAGAGATCCTGTGAGGCGACTTGTGAGACTACCTTGTCAGGTGAAAAAGTTCTTCATCTGTTAATAAGACCTTTGACTTTGGTATACAGAAAGAGGAAACACTTCCCTTCAAGGTGGTGAAAAGTAGGAAGAAAATAAGAAAGCATAAGTCAGGAAAATGTAATGATACTGCTTTGTAGAATGAATTACAGAGATGTTGTTTTTTGATAAAAGTTTCCTGATAGATTCTTTTACATATTTGGTGGGACAATTTGGTATCATCAATAATCCATCTTATTTCATAAATGAGCCAGCACATACTGCCTCCTCATCAGTATACAGATGAGGTTCACATGCAACTGATTTTAGGAAATGTAAAATAAGCTCAATAAGCATTTTTTTTTTCTGAAAACAATCTGCCATAGTTCCAAGACTGAGTAGTTTGGGGAAAACTGGTGGGTGTTTATAGCAGTAAAATTACATCTTGCAATTAAATTTCAGGATCTAATTCCCAAAGAGATAGAAACTCTGTATCTATGTACATACATATGTATGTATTTAGGGATTGCTTCACTCATCAGAGAAACAGAGTCAGTTGTTGAGAGGTTGAAACATGACAGCTGCTCAGTAGCTGATACTCCCACATTTTACAGCAGCGGTGAAGAACAATAACACCCTCAAGAGGCAATAAAAATCTGTTTTTATCATCAGTCTTTGGCAAGCAGAGCAGCTCTCTTGTATGCTGCCAGTGACCACTGGTAGCTTACCTGGCATCTAGAATTTTAGCAAGTGGGTGAGTACTGATGGTAACACCATAATTTTCCATGACTTTTTGTCATGTTACCTCTCTTCTGACTACAGATGTGTCCTTTTTTCTTATAGGCTGTGGCAGTCAGTTTCACACCTATTATTCTCTTATTTTCTGTAGACATTCTTATACTGTTTTTGAACACAATAAATAACTTCCTATGTTATTTTTCTGAAGACAGATAATATGATGGTTTACCATAGGTTATATGATTGCTGTAGGACAGAGAAGTATATGGAATATAAGTGAAAACAACTATATACTTCTCAATGAAAGATGTCATAATAATATTAAAAAAAAAGTATTTGACCATATAGTTTAGTTTCTTGACAATATTCTTACTGGCAATTAAAATCACCTTCAGTACACCTCCAGTACTTTTACAGCTGACATCAGCCAGGACTATGCCTCTGTAGCAACACTAAAGCTGGCTTTTTTATGGAACTATGCTCAGGGAATGCTTCTATATGCAAGTCCACCCAGAATTCATTGAAAACACTGAGCACAATATTTTCCTTCTTTAGTGCCAGAGTTATATGCTTTAGATTCTAAATTCCAACTTGCATACTTACTAGACTCAAGTGGTAAAAAGCACAGGCCAAGAACAGTTTGCAAACATCAGGAACATGCTTTGTATTTTATCATAGAAACATCTGGGTTGGAAGTGACCTCTAGAGGTCATCTAGTCCACCCCCCTGCTGATAGCAGGGACATTTTCAACTAGAGCAGGTTGCTTAGAACCTCGTCAAGTCTCACCTTGAATGCCTTCAGGAACGGGGCCTCAACTACTTCCCTGGGCAACTTGTTCCAGTGTTCTACCACCCTCATGGTAAAGAACTACTTCCTTACATCCAACCTAAATTCACTCTTTTCTAATTTAAAATCATTGTCCATTGTCCTTTCACTACAGGCCTTTGTAAACAGGTCCTCTCCAGTCTTTTTCTAAGCTCCCTTCAGGTACTGGAAGGTGGCTATTAGGTCTCCCTGGAGCCTTCTCTTCTTCAAGCTGAACAATTTCAGGTCCCTCAGCCTGTCCTCACAGGAGAGGTGCTCCAGCCCTCTGATCGTCCTTGTGGCCCTCCTCTGGACCTGATCCGTCAGGTCCATGTCCCTCCTGTGCTGAGAGCTCCAGAGCTGGATGCAGTATTCCATTTTGGTTTTGGATGTTGTAGTTTTTTATTGTTTTAAAACACTGGCAAAAGTATGGGCAATGTTATCAAAGCCCTAAAGGTTACAAAATTAAGCCAACTGCATAAAAGGCTGTTACCCAACCACCAAGACACTTAAGGAATATGTTGGCTTACAAAGAAGATAAGTGAAACTTTTTATAATTTCCCACAAGCTGAACTGCAAATCTTGTGCTAATCACCCTCAGATGCAAAAACTGAGCTGCACTCCTGCATGTATAAAGGCACATTTTGAATTTAGAAGATAAGGATCAAAGCAATGTTTAAGGGTTAAAGTTAAAAAAAAAGTGGTAGAAGAAGGAGAAGGAAAGTCAAGGGTTATAATACTATTAGGAATCTTAGTGCTAATCAATACAAACCTTAAAAATTGTGACCTGCTATTTTTGTCTACAGCTCCAGTGAGCTGACTGAGACAAGAGGAAACTTGCACATGCAGCTACATTCAGAGCATTGAGGAAGGAAGCTGGGTAGATTTCTGGGAATTCTGGAACAGAGTGCTTAACTAATATGTTTCCTAAAGATAGACTTTATTATGATTTTGGAAACTAAACCAAATTCCTCTTAAGCAGATTTTTTTCATTAAAGAAAAAGATTGGAATGATAAGAACTTGAGGATAATATGAAAAATCTTAATGTAGCAGGTAATATTTTAGTATATGAGTTATTAAATTTTCCTTTGATTTTAACACAGTGTGAGAAATGTAGTATGTAGCCATTACTTGAATGTTCCCTTAGCTTCTACTTCATTGTATTTTTCTGCAAGGAAGATTTATAATAAGTCACACTATGGGGATGACCAGCTAAGACATCAAAAGCAATCTTGCCTTAAGCTTATTTCTATATTGCATAAGATTTGAATCATACCAAATGTTTATTCTTATAATGCAGTCCTTGTTCTTACTAAACTGCCATTGACTGGTGCTGTGAATGACCAATTTGGGACCATACTTGCCTTCATTAATGCCAAGAGCAAGCTTGTCATCAAAGAAAGTTGATTCATATCCACAGATAAAAGGTATTAGTATGCCTACACATGCATTGCCTTTGGTTCTAGAATAGACTTTATAGAAACAATGCTTGGATACAAAGATTTTGGAAACAAACAGAAAAGTAGATAACATTGCTTGGTTGCTGCCAGTCAGTGTGAAACGATGTTTCTGAGAAAAAATACTGATTATTATGATACTACCCATACAAATGTGGCAGTAATAAAGTCTGGGGGCTATTTGAGGAGAAAGAAAAATGGTTTCATTGTTTACTTAAAGAGGCTATAAAATGAACAAGTAAAGGACTGGTTTAACTATATTCTTGCAGGAATTTTGTATCAGAGGACTGTGTATAAGTTATTCAGACCATAATGTCTCAGTCTGGATTGCAAAATCAAGTATGCGGTTTAAAAAAAAAAAAAAAAAGTTGCCTTATCTTTAAAACCAAGAGGTTTAATCCTATAGATATTTTTGCTTCCGTCAGGGGGAGAATAGGTTCTTAATATATTAGTCATCTGGTCTGGATACATACAGAACATTTGTTTCTTTCTTCATTATGAACTTCTGAGCTTTGTCAAGACAAAGTGTGGGCTGGAGGAAATATGATGTTTTACAAGTGGTAACTGTACATATATGGTATGAAGATGTAGGTTTTGATGCCTATGCTCCTTTAGAACTGTAAAATATCTCATGAATATTTATTTTAATGTTGCATTATGAGTTTCTGGGGTTGGTATTATGAACAGTAATGTCATGCCTTTATAATACACTATCAACTTTTTTCTTTTTACTCCTCTCTCTCTCTTTCTCTAAGTTTGTAAATAAACATACATTTCAAGTGATACATGGAACTGGTGAGTTTCTATAAATCTGAAGAACTCCCTTATATAAATGGGCAGAGTAAAGGAAAAGATCATAGAAAAATAGACTTGGTAGAGTTTAGGAAGGTTATATAGTCTACATTCAGCCTCAAGAATTCAACTCTGACTTTGCCGCCCCTGGTAAACATTTGTTTAACCCCTCCTTAGAAGCTCTCAGTGACAGAGATTTCACAATCGTCCAAGGCAATCTATTCCCACGCCTAGTGATTCTCACATTAAAAAAACCCCAAAAAACAAACAAACAAACAAACAAAACCCAAAAAAAAAACCCCCAAAAAACCCCAAAAAACCC